>WOVY01016276.1:0-97248 GCA_013436015.1 Rhipicephalus annulatus
TTCTTTTCTTCGGCCTGATAAATTTGACGTACATTGAAAGCAATAAAGCATCGAAAACAATGGGCATTGGTTTGCTCGGCTATGCCAGGATATACGTAACGTTAGCTACAGATGGTTGGACAGACAGAAAGATGGACGGGCGAATGGACGGACACGCAAACCGACAGGCAGACGGATGAATGGGTAGACATACAGACAGGCGCGTGGACGGACGGACAGACAGTCGGAGAGACAGACGGACGGACAGAGGACGGACAGGTGGACATATAGATGGACAGACGGATGAATGAAAAAAAAACAGATGGAGAGGTGGACAGACAGATGGGTGGACGAACAGACGGACGGACAGGTGGGCGGACGGACTAGCGAGCTAGCTCACGCGAGTCAAGCGTCAGTCTACTAGTGACACTTCACTCCAGGAGATTCGAGGCCTCCTACGGCGCGCCAGCTGTCCGCCTCGCGGCGTTGTTGCTCCTCGGGAATGCGCAACACCGATAAGCCGCGCAATACTGCTCAACCTCGGTCAGTGTAGCTGTGCTACAAAACACTTGTTCTTGCTTAGAAAAATTATATTGCCACAAACATCAATAACATTTAACAGAACATTTCTTTCTTAGACATACTCCAACGATGATGACAAAACAGGCGTCATTTACATGAACATGGATATGAGATGACGTTGAAAAAAGCATGTACATTCGATAGTTCACACAAACACAACCACTTCACGGTAAACAAGAGACACAAATAAAACATGAATATGTACATTTTGCATACTTACATGTTGGCATGGCATTTCTGCCGGCGCATCGACACATCAGCCTACCAATACCAGGCCGGCCGAAAGACAAGTTTCACTCGTCCGTCACACACCGACACAAAAGGGCAAGGCCAGTGCCGAAGAAATTCCTCTTAACCGAGGAAGAAGAGCTCCTCCGACAAAACAACAGCAGCTCCGAGTACAATCGTTCTAGGATCGGGAAGAGCGTGCGGCGGTGGCGGGCCGCTGCAACCGCCTCGCAGCGGTTGCGCCAGAGGCAGAAAGAGCCGGCAAAAATGAGAAGACAAGCGAAGCGGCCTCGTGAACAACGCCCAGAAGAAACGAAGAAATTTACTCTGAGGCAGCGAAATCTGGCGTGTACAGCTCTCCAAAAAACGCGAGCAATGACACAATGCCTCAGAAAATGCTGATTTGTTTCCTGAAGGGAGCAGTTTGGACATGTTGCTGGCTGGACCATTAATTCGAGGTGGTCGAGAGTGGGAAGCACACCCCATCCCAGGCGCCACATGAAGTCCCGGAGGTGTCCAGGCAGAAAAGAAGCCGTTAACGTGCTCCAAGACACCCGTCTAGACCGAGCACGGCGGGCTTGCGGGACCAACGGAAGCAACAAAGCAGCAGTTGTCTCAACTATGTGGTTGTTCAAAACATCTATGCCAGGACAGCTCGACTTGACATGGCGAAAAAATGGAACAGCTGTTGCATAAAACGCAGGAAGTGTTATTGACTGCGGCCCCCTGTTAAATTGCACATTAGGCTTCATATGCCGAAGGTGAGTACCCAGAAATTAATATGCAAGCGTTCGTGTGGGAAATTACTCCCCTTGCATAGGTGCAAAAGGAAGCACAGTGCCAGCTGCCGACAGTGTATGGACACTGAAGAGAAAGCAAAGCCTCCCTGAGAACGCTGCTGTCCCAGTGCCGCGCGAGAGACCAACTCAGTGCCGCCTGACCAAAAAAAAGGAACACAAAGCAGACTGCAGTGATCGCACGATACGTAAAGAGGGTTGCATGACGTGAGAAAGGTACCAAATGTGACCGCAAAATACGGTCTGCGCAAGGTACCTCCGCTCAAGAAGCGGGAAGTCAAAATATTGTGCATCCTGAATTTTCAGTCTTACTTCTTCGAGAGCGTTTAACCAAACGGATTCGCGAATGCCGTAGTGGTTGTATAAAATACCTAAAATACGAAGGAACGCGGCCGGCTGAATAGAAAAAAAAACGGGCGCTAAGCCTGGAGTTTGGAGAGCCTATAAAGAAATACCGGGATTTGGAGATGTTCAACGCTGCACCTGAAATGTCGCCATACTGGGAAAATACACGCAGGCTGCGTGAAAGGCTCTCTTCATCTGAAAGGTACAAGGTTATATCATCAGTGAAAGCTGCGACTTTCACGACACCGCTACCAGGAAGCGCAAGACCCCGGACGCGGGAATCTGTGTCAAGAGCACGCAAGTATGGCTCAAGGCTGAGGACAAATAGCACAGGAGACAATGGACATCCCTGACGGACCCCACGTGTTATGGAAAAGGCGGCACTTTCCAAGCCATCCAGAACTAGTGTGCTTTTCGGACCAGTGTATGCATTTTTAATCATTTCCACAAACGAATGAGAAAAGCCGAACGCTATGAGCACGTTAAGGATATACGCGTGCTCTAGTCGGTCAAACGCTATTTCCTGGACCAAAGACACAAAGATACCACGCGCAGAACGCGACAGAGTATAGGCTCTGATATCCCGTGTGGTAAATGACAAGCTGTGTATTTCTCGCCCAAGCACAGATGAATCTGGTGATGTCCTACCAGGGTGTTCAACAGACCCCTCAAACGTTGAGCGGCTACCGCCGCGAATATCTTATAGTCAACGTTGAGCAGCGTGATAGGTCTCCAATCTTCAGGATTAACAGAGGAAGCATAACCTTTTGAAATAAGCACAATGCGTCCATCTCGAAAACTTGATGGAAAGACACCGTCCTCGTCGCATTGCCGGATTACCGCGGTAAAGGTAGCACCAATCTCATCCCAAAATGTCAAGTAAAACTCAAGAGGAAAACCGTCTGGCCCTGGGGCCAATCCACGTTTCATAGATTTCAGTGCCGCCTTTACCTCTTCAGCCAACGGAGGGATGTGCAGGCAATCCGCAGCTGCTCGAGGAATACGGGGCAAACTTCTAAGCATTGGCGGCGTTTCATCCCAGTTAGTCCGCATGGCCGAACACGACATTGCTTCAAAATGCGCCAAGAAAACAGATCAATTACGCGTAGGAAGCCGCTGCGCAGGTGGTATTTGTGCTGTCATAGAGACAGATGGCTCTGATTGCCCAAAAAACGAATGTCTCACGTAGCGCAGCACCTCGGGATGTGCACATAGGTTGTGTCTACAGCACCATGCTGCTGCCGCCAGGGACGAAGCAGTAGTCAAGGGTTGAAAGCGTTCACGCAGTTCACGCTGCCACGCTCGCATCAGAGGCGCGCAAAGCAATGCGTAACTTTATCGCAGTATCAGCAAGCTCTTCAGAAACGCGTCGACGAAGCGAACGCCCCTCTACTGCGCAGCGCAGGCGCCACTGTGTTTTGAGCGCATCCCAATCTTCAGGACCAGACGCCGTGAGCGACACACGTATTGCGCGTGACAAATCTGATCTTGAGCGTGCGTCCTACAGAACGCAAACATCAACACGCCATGGCTTTTCCGAAAAAATTCCCCAGCATTTCCCCGAGGGTGAACATGGTTAAGTGCGAATGCACGCGGTGATGCTATGAGGGGTATATATTAATTTGCACTATTATATTTATTAATCACACTATGGTGCCTTTATGATGTAATGGTTCCTGGGAATCGCAATATGATCACACGGGGGAGTTTACGTTAACTCACTGGCGAATGCCAACGGATTTTAACTTTACTCCCCCTCATAGCATCACCCCGTGCATTCGCACTTAACCATGTTCACCGGGGGAAATGCTTGGGAGTTTTATGACTGATTATGATGATTAAAGTGTAATTAATGAATTTAAGTGTTGTTTGTCATGAAGCATTTGTACACAGATACATTATATACGAAGTATTATTTATTTACACTTCTCGACGCGTCCGGACGAGCAAAGTCCAGGGCTCGCACTCTCTCCCGCTCGGCAGTTCACTGGCTGGAACGGCTTCGGGAACGTCCACTAGCCGTTGACGATTGCGAGCGGCGTCTTGACGCCGGCCTTCGTCGCCCTTCTCCGCCTGACGCTTGCGTTGTCGTTCCGCTTCTTGGGCCGCGTTCGCGGCTCGATGCTGACGCCTCATCTCGGCCTCGCGAGCGCGCAGTTCACCATCCGCTGCACGCTTCGCCCGCTTGTCCTCGGCCTCGCGAGCGCGAAGTTCGGCATCCACTGCACGCTTCGCCCGCTTACGTTCGGTCTCACGAGCCATTCGCAGCGCCGCCTTGTCTTCCAACGTCGGCGAAACCACCGCGGTACCGTCACCTCCAACGACGGGTGCAGTGCTGGCATTCGGTTGTACTGCATTCGTTGTTGATGGTAGCGTTGCCTCCGGACATCCATCGCACGACCCGCCTCTCGACGGGAGGACTGAGAGAGAAGGCGGGCGCGCGAGAGAGAGGGGTGCGCGCGCAGCTGCAGCGAGCGAGGAGAGCGGAGGAGCGAGCGAAGGGGAGGGGGTATAAGGCGCGGTTACTGACACCGATATCAGCGTTCGCGTCCGTGGTCAGGCACTGCGCGGTGCTCCCGACCGGGTTGCAGAAATTAGGTGCCTTTTCTCATCTTCTAACCACTACCACCACCGTCCGTGGCTTATTCGGTAGAGCATCGCGCTGCGGCCCGCCAAGTCCTCTTTCTTTAAAGATAGAGAGAAGACTGCGGACGCCGCCGACGGCGGTGGATGGTTGGGGTCGCTTATAAAGTGTATTCACACTTAAAAGAAAAAGATTGCCCGCAGCTTCCCTCGGGGGAACACTGAGGAGGATTCGGAGCATATAATTGGTTAACAAGGTGTTAAAGTGCGACTTACTTGGGTCGATGGCTAAATTGGTTAACGTGGTTGTGAAATGAGGTGTTAAATTGCGACTTACCTGGGTCGATGGCTAAATTGGTTAACGTGGTTGTAGGACGGGGTGGTTAAATGAGTGAACACGTACACACGTATGCGAAAGGGCGGCGCTGATCGAAGGGACGTCGATTCATTGTGTTTGTGGATTCGTTGGAATTCATTTCACCGCGACCTTGGGACGTCGACGCGCCGTACAAACTAACCGACGAGCGGCAACTGAGCGAGCGAGCGCCGACCTTGAGTATATATACAGCGCGACGGCGCATGCACTGTCAGCTGTTGAATGTTCTCGAAGCGCGACGGCGCATGCGCGTCCACTGGAGAATCAGGAGAATTGTAGAATGTTCTCGAAGGGAGAAGCGCGCGCGGCACAGATGGTGGGTGACGGTGCATGCGCGCGTCAGCTGTCGAATGTTCGAGAAGGGGGAGAAGTGCAACGGCGCATGCGCGCGCGTCAGCTGCCGATGTTCTCGAAGCGTGACGGCGCATGCGCGCTACATTATACAGCTAGCGAATGTTCGTGAAGAGGAGAAGCGCACGCGGTGTGTAGAGGAGGAAGGGGGCACAGATGGTGGAGGAGTGAAGCGCGCGCGGTGTGTAGAGGTGGAAAGGATACACAGATGGTGGAAGAAGGAGGAGGAAGCTTGCGGACGGGCGCCGCACTACAAGCCTCGAGTATTAGATGCTCCGCATCTAAAAGGAACTTCGAGCTTCAAGACAATAGGCCGATGATCAGATACGTACACAGGAGAAGGTGGGAAGGACGGAACGCATAAATAGGAGAAAAACGCCTCTAACGCTCGTGGAATATAAGCCCGGTCGAGCCTGCTGGAGGATCGTCCGCGTCGCCATGTCCAAACAAAGGTATTTCTGTGCACTACATTGTGCGCGCCCAGTAATGAAATGTGGTGGACAAGGCGTCGCAGCTCGCGTGAATTCCAAGCAGACCGGCCCCAGCCAGGACCCTGTACATCGGTTCGCGTATTTAGAACGCAGTTGAAGTCGCCAATCAGAATGACACCACGACCGTCAAGAAAAAACACATCAAGGTATCTAAAAAAGTCTTTGGACTGTCCAGCTTGCGCTGGCCCATACACACAGTATCTTTAATCTGAAAGAAAATAGCTACAGTCTAAAACCAAAACCCTGCTCACGCCATCGTAAAAAGCATGATGTTCCCGTAATAGAGCTCGATTAAAAATAATAATACCTACTCCCGTAAAACGAGGTGTAGCGAAAGAGAAATAACAATCTAGGTTGAACTTTCGTTTAAAAGCAAGCACGTCCGATAGCGAGAAGAAATTTGTTTCCCGGAGGCACAAAACATCACAATTTGCAGCGCGGGTGCCACTAATCACTGCAGCCTGCTAATTCAGCCGGCTAACTTCCGGGTCTGAGAACCACCCGAGTAAACTGTGTGTGTTACTCGGGTGGTTGTGTGAGTGATTGTGCGAGTGTTTGCGAAAGTCGAAATTGCGCTAAATATCTTACAATATGTACGGTATAATTTACGCCCACCTCGAAAAGTTGTGCTTATTTTAATGTGACAATTCAACCTTCCTCATTCGTGCTCCGCATATCACCGATTCCCACAATACGTGAGATCTTTTCCACTTTCATAAAATTCTCTTTATCTCTCTCCAGAGCACCAGCATGCGCTGCCCACGGGAGGCGCTGCTCATCACTACGCACTAGCCTTGTTGCGGTCATTTACTGTGGCCGCGCCACAGGAATCTTGGTTAAAGACAATAGTCTTTCTTGGGGACCTTCGACGGAAAAATTTCTGTCTGTCTGTCTGTCTGTCTGTCTGTCTGTACGTTTGTCTGTTTGTCCACCCTAACAATACCTCAAACGGCACCAAACGGCCTACCCCAATCGCAGCTCCCACCAATATTGCTCAAGGTTTAGCGCTCATAGTTGTGCAATTGTGAATTAAAAGCAAATATTGCGCTATCTGAGGCGCCAAAACCACATGTCTATGTTTTATGCCTGTCTTTATACTAGAAGAGACACACACAAATAACTCTAAGGACTGTAGCGTTTAACACGCTGCGCTAACAGTGCAACGCGATGCTCAAGATGGTGTTTCCAACGCTTTGCTACGATGGCACGGTGGTGGCACCTGCCCGTCGCTTTGGATTCTACACCTTATCACCTATGTGACTGGCGCGCATCCTCCTCCGCGGTCGCGCATGCCTTCGTTTTCGAAGATATCTGCCAAATGGCGCTCGTGTCTAACGCGCCTAGATGCGCTAGTTCGCCTCCGCTACCCGCTCGAGGCACTCTGATGCAGCATCCTCCAGAATACCATTCACCGTTTTTCTTGCGCAGAACATCAAATAAACATTTCGTTCACTCTCTCCAGACGCAAGACTATCGTCTTTCGACGACATTTGCGGTGTAACATGCATATTCGGGCCAATT
The DNA here is from genome assembly GCA_013436015.1 of Rhipicephalus annulatus. Classification (NCBI taxonomy): domain Eukaryota; kingdom Metazoa; phylum Arthropoda; class Arachnida; order Ixodida; family Ixodidae; genus Rhipicephalus; species Rhipicephalus annulatus. The sequence goes on from WOVY01016276.1 coordinate 7,254, forward strand.
TAGCAAGCCCATGTTTACTGCAACTAATATTGCTCTTAAAAATGCTAGCCTCGCTTCGTAAAGCATTCGAATATTTTGCTATTTGATTCATCGATTCGCCCTTTTGGCGGGAATGTGACTTATTCGTTGTTTAATCACCCATGTGCGCGTTTGAGCTCGGCAGGGGGACTACAATGGCATATGTGTAAGTAGAAATAAACAACGTAGGGAGAAGAGAGGAAGCGCTTACCGGTGACTTGATGTGCAAGAAGAACGAGTACGAGGAATCGCTTTCATTGTCAACTGGAATGAACCCGGAATAAGCTTCCAGCTTGTCGCAAGGTGGCGGCAAACACACGCGGCTGCTTTGTTTAATCTCGTTCAGTCTTTCTGGCCTTACATTGTCGCTCGTCGCTCGTAACACAAGATCGTCCGTTTTCGCTCTAAATGAGGTCAGAATAAAATGAAATTAACTTTGTGCACTAATTATCGGGTTTCTATGTCCCACCAAAAAAAAAAAAACATGTTATGATCACAGGAGGACGTCGTTGTGGAGGGCTGCGTAAATATAAACCACCTAGGGTTTTTTCAACGTACACGCACATCTTAGCACATGGACTTTTAGCATTTCCTCCTCACTGAAATGCAGCTGCCGCAGCAGGAAATAAATTTGTCGTGTTCTTTATTTGTATTAAAAATTGTTTTGAATCTGTAAATGGCCTATTTTACTCTTTACCTTGATAGTAATGGTTTTGCTGTTTTGTATGTAGATCTCAAAATTATTCATTCAGGGCTAAATAAATCAATGTTTTTTTAAATATACCATGGTGACTAACGGAACAGAAATTAAGGCTTCAGATATAGAACATTGCTGCTGAATTGGTGTGACCATAAATTCTTATTCATTCATTCACAAAACTTTATTTGTGTCCTGAAGCCCGGTCTTTTCAGACCGTCGGACCGAGCCTTGTGGCGTCATCGTGGGCCTTATGGAATGCTTCGACTAAAAAAAAAACACATATACAGGCGTAATGTATGCGGAGAACTCACGCTGTGAGGTGTCATACTGTGTGGCAGAATCGGAGAATCACGGTGGCTAATATACCATGTGACCGGTGTGACGCCCACCAGTTCTCGCCATTGTGAAGCGGTGAACCGTAATTAATGGTCATAATCAGTCACCGCATTGAGAAAGCATGCAGCTGGGTTGGTGCGCGTCTTCCCTTATGGATGCATAGTGGCACTTAGCTATTAAATGCGAAGCATTTTTTAGAAAACTTCACCAACTTTGAGCCTATCTATCTATCTATCTATCTATCTATCTATCTATCTATCTATCTATCTATCTATCTATCTATCTATCTATCTATCTATCTATCTATCTATCTATCTATCTATCTATCTATCTATCTATCTATCTATCTATCTATCTATCTATCTATCTATCTATCTATCTATCTATCTATCTATCTATCTATCTATCTATCTATCTATCTATCTATCTATCTATCTATCTATCTATTCTATCTATCTATCTATCTGTCTGTCTGTCTGTCTGTCTGTCTGTCTGTCTGTCTGTCTGTCTGTCTGTCTGTCTGTCTGTCTGTCTGTCTGTCTGTCTGTCTGTCTGTCTGTCTGTCTGTCTGTCTGTCTGTCTGTCTGTCTGTCTGTCGTCTGTCTGTCTGTCTGTCTGTCTGTCTGTCCTGTCTGTCTGTCTGTCTGTCTGTCTGTCTGTCTGTCTGTCTGTCTGTCTGTCTGTCTTGCCACCTATGGCTTTTAGCTCTCCTGCCGTTTCGAGAGTGGTATCGATACCGAAATCGGTATGGAATAACATTATTACGGTCTGAGGAGCATAAGTGATAGTCACGACATGAAAATCATGAAATGTGTGTCACGAATGTCATGATTTACATTTCATGGTCTTGCTGCTCTTGTGGTGGTTCCGTTGGCATGGCATATTGAAAAACTGGTGTGGTATGAGATGAGTGCATGGCGAATATAGGTGATGTGCCCTGACATGGAAATCATGACATGCGTGCCTGTAAGATCATGACAACATGTCACGCTCATGGTGCGCTGGTTTCGCTAGCTTCACATACACCAAATTTGGCATTACGTGACGCGAATGGAAGATGAAGGTATATGACTGGTGCAAACATAATGATCATCACATGTTCGTCAAGTAAGAACATGACTACAAGCCATGCTCATGACGCGCTCACGGCCGTTTCGCTAGCTTCACATATACTAAGTTTGCTAATACGGGAGGTGAATGGATGACGAATATATATGACTTGTGTGTTAGAAGTGCAACAGTGACGCCGTCTCAAGCTTTTCCACCCCACTCAACGAAGGGTTGATCGCAAAGCTACCGTCGAGTTCCTCGTAACCCAGCCACAAAAATTGCCTGGCCCACCTTCAGGACAGCGTCGTGCCTTTAGCTTCCGATTGGCCACCGATTCCAGTGGCAGGTTGAGTGGCCCTGCTCTCAGTGCTCTGCTCCCACTCCTCAGTGCCCTGCCCCTCTACTCTTGTTCTTTCAATGAAATTCGCCACAAGCCGAACTGCCTAGTCAAAATCTCATTTCATATCCCACTCGCATCACTTCAGACACCTCTGCATGCTTGGATCATGTCCTATGCAACTTTAAACCTGTCAGTTCCCTTTCAGGAACATACGACATTCCTGTAGCTGACCACTTGCCAATAGCATTCCTATATCGCCTCGGCAACAACCACATAACCAGCAATAATTTTCATGGCTATACTACACGGCTTGATTACGACAGGGTTTCGCAGCTGCTCTCTGCAGCCAATTTTGAGGACCTTAACGGTATGGATGTTAGCGAACATTGTCGGACCCTAGTCGAACGGCTAAAGTCGATTATCAAGGACAGCAGTAAAAAAAATAAAGAAAACGTACCCTACCCATCCAATATGTCCATGGATGACAGCTAACGTACTAAATGATATAAAAACGCGATATTTCTGGTACACCAAAATGAAACAAAACAGAGGGAACTCTTACTACAATAACCAGTTTAGAATATATAGAAACAAAGCAGTTGCAGCTATGCGTAAACAGAAGCGACTCTACTACAAGAAACAAGTAGCTTCAACTTCCAATGACTGTGGCAAACTTTGGAAAGTTATTAACTCTATATACAGCCAACTCCATCAAAAAGAGTCGTCCCTGAAATGCCGCAAATGCAGAATCTTGCAAATCAGTTCAACGAGCACTTCTGTTTTGTCGGTTCAAACATGCATAGTGGCCTAAGTTCATCAAAAGAACCTTCTTTACCTCCTTGGCATAGTCCGTCATTTGGTTACATCGACATAACTGAAACAGAGGTTATAGCAACTGCTAAAATTTGAATTCAGGGAAGGCTAAAGGCATTGATGGCATACCTATTTCGGTCCTTACAAAAAATATAGAAATCCTAGCTCCAACCTTAGTATTACTTTTTAATAAAGCGTTCCATACGGGTATATATCCTGAAATTCTAAAAATAGCTAAAGTAACCCCAATTTATAAAACTGCAAACCAAAATGAACTCAACAATTACAGACCTATATCCGTCTTAAGCTGCATTATTACGTTGTTCGAGAAGTTATTAGCGATGCGAGTAAAAAAATTCCTGCATAAAAACGGTATTCTATCGCCGGACCAACATGGCTTTCAGAAAACCAAATCAACTCTATCTGCAGTGCTTTCCGTGACAGATGTTATTAATGAGGCCCTCAACAACAACCAATTTGCTATAGGTGTGTTTCTAGACATTAGAAAAGCGTTTGATGCAGTTAATCTTGAAATATTAAGCCAAAAGCTTGAGCGATACTGATTCAGAGGTCAGTCCCTCCAGTTTTTTAAAAGTTATCTAAATGGGCGATACCAAAGAGTATTGACGAGCATGTTTCCAGTTTAAGACCAGTAGATGCGGGAGTACCACAGGGCTCCGTTCTCGGACCCATTTTTTTACGTTATATATTAACGATTTAACCAATTGTCTTTCTAGGGTAAGCGCTGTAATGTACGCGGATGACACAGCGCTAGTTTTCACCACCCCGTCACTTCATACTGCGGCACATATTTTACACGACGAACTTATAAAAATCAGCGAGTGGTTCACAACAAATAGGCTTACTTTAAAGACCGATAAAACCAAATATATAGTTTTTAAATCCCCTTGCAAGCCTGTAGACTTCACTATGTGCAAGCTGAAGATCAATGATAAAGAAATAGAAAAAGTCGGTAGGATCTCATATTTAGGCGTAATGCTGGACGATGCGTTAAACTGGAAGCTCCATTTAGACACACTGGGGAAGAAACTTTCCTCTGTCTGTTTTACCCTGACCAAAGCTCGACAGCATTTTGAAACTGATATCTTGCGCACCATCTACTTCTCTCTGTTCTAATCTCAGATAACATATTGCATCGAGTGTTGGGGATTCACCTATCACACATACATCAAGCACATAATATGCCTACAAAAGAGAGCCTTGAGAATAATAAACCATGTTCCCCCTCGTACACCCTCTCAGCCTCTATTTTCCAAAAGCGCAATAATGCCCGTGCTTACGCTACGGGATTATCGTATAGCTCTTTTGGTATTTAAAATAATTTGTAACAACTTCACCTTTCCTAGAACTATTTTCCAAACACCAGGTAAAAGTAGTCGCTCTGCCTCCGAAGGCAAATTTGTAATCCCTCTCTCTCATAACACATACGGACAACGCCGTCTCAAGTACGCCAGGGTTAAAGTTTGGAATGATCTCCCGTCATCCGTTTTACAATCAACCAGGGTAGATCAGGCGTTAAAAGACTTTTTCTTGCATCACGCAACATCCAGCTTATCGAAGAACAAAAAGTAGGAAAATAACATCAACTTATAATACCTTGTACATGTTTTTCCTACTGCGGCTGTTTTGGGGATGACGATAAAAATTTGCAGCCTCTACCACTGACGATGTACTGCAGTCCTGACGTGTGGTCTTCTGTATGTGTGTTATTGCAATGAGAACTATACACAGCTGTCTTATTTATAGTTTTTGTATAAACTGAGCGTTTGTTTTTTAGCACTGTAATTTATCTTGATTGTATCTTTCCTATTCATACACATGCTTTTTATGGACAATTTTTTGAGCACCTGTATATACTACATTTCCCCCCAAACATGTGATTGTACATACATAGCCCCTGATTCATTTGTATTATGTTTTTAATGGATCCATTACTAGCCAATAGGCTAAGGATCCAGACATTCATGCATGTATGTGGTGAAAATGAAAAAGAGACAATAAACAATCTTGAATCTTGAAATGTAACAACATATACGAAGTTTAGTATTACGTGACGCAAACGGACGCCGAAGACAAATGACACGTGCAAGAATGATAATCAGAACATGCAAGTCATGTAAAGCATGAATACATGCTACGCTCATTGTGCGCCAGCGGCTGTTTCGCTAGCTTTCACATATACCAAATTTGGTGTTACGTGACGTCCATGGATGACGAAGGTATATGACTGGCGCAAACATGATAGTCATGGCATGCGTGTCATGTAAGAACTTTACAACATACCGCGCTCATGATTCCCTCGTGGCCGTTTCTCTAGCTTCACATATACCAAATTTGGTATGACGTGACGTGAGTGGACGAGGTTGTTGCGACCGACCTTTGCTGGCACCGGAGACCCGGGATGGAGATGTTGAGGAAGGAGGAAGCTGACCTTAACAGAGGGTTTATTTACGTTACGTACAACGCGAACTCTCGTACACGGTGAGCTCTCGTCGAATGAGCCAGGTGGCTCATTATAAAGGGTGCGTTTTCCCCAGATCCCTAGATCGGGGAACCCGTGAAGATTGCACTGTTCATTCACCTGTCACACACAACTTGCGAAGGTGACGCACACACACGGCCGAGTAAACTTCCCCTATTGGGGCGTGGTCACTGCATTACAATGCGGCACCAACGTGGCTCTTCGAAGTCGTGTGTGTGCCACTGGGCGAGGGGTCCCAAGCTCACGACAGCATGGGACCACAGTAGCTCAAAAGGCTCCTGCTCGCTCAATCAGCAGGGCGATTAGCTGCTGCCGACACTGTCCTCTCCAAGGAAGACGTTGCTACCGCGTAAACACTTGTCGTCGTCACGTGAAACTGCTTACGGTGTCGTGGTGGCACCACGTATCACCTTGCGGTTGATTTGATTTGATATGTGGGGTTTAACGTCCCAAAACCACCATATGATTATGAGAGACGCCGTAGTGGAGGGCTCCGGAAATTTCGACCACCTGGGGTTCTTTAACGTGCACCCAAATCTGAGCACACGGGCCTACAACATTTCCGCCTCCATCGGAAATGCAGCCGCCGCAGCCGGGATTTGGACCCGCGACCTGCGGGTCAGCAGCCGAGTACCTTAGCCACTAGACCACCGCGGCGGGGCATCACCTTGCGGTTAGTCGCTCCCTTATCAGCCCAGACACCGGTTGCAACAACGTCCAAACATGATAATCTTGCCATTCCTGTCATGTAACATGACTGTATGCTACTCCCATACAATGCTCGTGGCCGTTTGCTAGCTCCACATATAGAAAATTCGTTATCACGAAACGTGAATAGACGACGAAGGTAAATCAAACGCCCAAACTTGATAATCATGATATGCGTGTCATGTAAAACATGACTACATGCTACGCTCATAGCGTGCTCGCGGCCGTTTCGCTAGCTTCACATAAACCAAATTTGGTGTCACGTGATGTGAATGGACGAAGAAGGTAAATAATAATAATAATAATAATAATAATAATAATAATAATAATAATAATAATAATAATAATAATAATAATAATAATAATAATAATAATCGTAATAATAATAATAATAATAATAATAATAATACTTTATTCTGGCATGTGTACACAACAGTTACATGCCACCGAGATGAGGCAAAGGGGAACAGACGAAACTGTTTCCTGACTAGGCCTACATCCCGGCTCGTGAACAAAAACAAAACAAAAAACAAAAAACAAGGACAGCGGTGAGGAAAGCGAAAAACATCCAGTACAGCACAATTCATCAGCATCACTGTAGAGAAGTCATGGAATTTCAAGCAATTTCGCTATAGAAGTACGAAAATCTATATAAACCATAAGAACCATGACACGTCCAAACATGATAATAATATTATGCTTGTCATGTAAAAGATGGCTAGATGCTACACTCACAGCGCACTCGCGGCCGTTTCGCTCTCTCCACATATACCAAAATTGGTATCACGTGATATGATTTATAGAAGACGAAAATAATTGGCACGTCGAAACATGATAATAAGGACATGCGTGTCGTGTAAAACATGAATACATGCTACGCTCATGGCGCCCCGCCGCGGTGGTCTAGTGGCTAAGGTACTCGGCTGCTGACCCGCAGGGCACGGGTTCGAATCCCGGCTGCGGCGGCTGCATTTCCGATGGAGGCGGAAATGTTGTAGGCCCGTGTGCTCAGATTTGGGTGCACGTTAAAGAACCCCAGGTGGTCTAAATTTCCGGAGCCCTCCACTACGCCGTCTCTCATAATCATATAGTGGTTTTGGGACGTTAAACCCCACATATCAATCAATGCTACGCTCATGGCGTGCTCGCTGGCGTTTCGCTAGCTCCACGTATACCGAATTTGGTACCACGTGACGTGAATAGACGACGGAGGTAAATGACACGTTCAAACATGATAATCATGACATGGAAGTGATGTACCGCATAATTTATGTCCGCCTCGTAATGTTGTGCTAATTTATAAGCAACCTATACCTTCCTCATTATTGCTTCGTATATCATCGATTCCCCTGTACGTGGGATCTGCCAATTTTTTCAACAAAAAATAATGTTGATGTTATGCGATAGTAGACCCTAGGACACAACGAGAATTATGATGTAGTAGACACGCGTCTCCCTGCATTGGGCCACCCAGGAGAGTTTACAATGGCTGTCATGCCTCAGACGTTGCTTTCTTTGTGGTGCGATTGAGGCGTCTGCCGTGAAGACAATGAATGAAAATTGCGTTGCGAGTGTCCGATTAAGCATCACGCTACACTATCTATTGCGAACATTCAGAGTCCTGCAACGTTCTTTTTTTTTAGTAGAGGCAGCAATACCTTTTCTTAGCAGTGTTGTCATTCACACCGCGCTCATTGTCCCCGTAACTAAAGGGTGAAGATGAAGATTGTGGGCAAAAGAGAGAAGGGAATTAAGGAGGCATTGAGGATAACACCGAGGGGGTGACAACGAGGGCATCGTTGTTCTACAGTGAGGAAAGATTTTTTTAAAAATGTGGCATTCATTGTCCAACGATTTATGATCAGTTCAGCTATGCCTCCATGTTTGCATTGAATTTTCTTCTCTCCATAGAAGGTTGCTACTCTGGTGTCAAGAAAATGTGTTGCAGGTCCCTATTGAGAAACCTTAATTCAGGTAACTGTCCGTACAGTTAGAGTTTACACTTTCATGAGCTCTTTCTTAACTACATTATAATTATCCTACATTTATAAGTTTGTCTTTGTGCCCAATCATTATCCACCAGATGCTTTGCATCCTTTCCTAACTTTCTAACACAGCCCACCTGATATTTCGCAATTACATACGACACTCGCGCAACCAGCGTCCGTCGTGGCTATAATCATTCTTGACTGCAAAATACCAACTACTGAGTAGAAAATCAACGGAACAGAACAAGACGATCATTACTAATGCGAGACAGAAACGCGCCCCAAGTAGTGTTAGCAGTTTGTTAAATGTACAAGCATTCATTGTGACGGTTCAGCGACCACAGAAGGCAAGGAAACAGTGTAGGAGACAACTGCATGAGCTGCTTGTTTGTCCCCTATACGCCGTGCCCTTGTCTTTCGTGCGCGCAGAAATTTCACCATACATAGTCCCAAATTCGCGTAATATTCAGTTCTATTTGGTACGAATTCATAGCTTACAGATTTTTGAGGTAGAGGCATGGATCTCGTGTTTCATTCCCGTCGCATCTGCACAAAATGTAAACACTAATAAACAACGCGTTGGCTGTCCGTATTCGCCAGCTGTCCATAACTGCAAACATCGAAGATAAACGATGAGGGTCAAGACATGCTTTTTTTTTTGCACTCTCTACGTCAATAAATGTTTTTATACGCTACTTTCTTTTCGTTAAAGGTTACCAGAAACTCTATGTTTGTTTATTGAAATCATTGCTGTCACAATGTAGCCCAGGCTTGTACTAACGGCCCCGAACTCTTATCAGGGAAGCACATGACTCCGATTCTTCTCAAAAGCGCAAAGCTCCGAGCCCCGTTGTATAGCAGAAATATGTTATATTCCACGAAGCACTTTCAAACATATTTTTCAAACTTTAGTAGGTAACTTACGGCCTTTTAGTGCCACTATTCGTTCTTTTGACAGTGATCTAATTTCGATCAAAATGGCGATTCAGTGGCCTAAGCACGACTTGGAGGTCAGTGGCGGGACCAGAATATTCTAAATCGTTTGACTATCCCAGAATAACTACAATGACTAGAATCAAGTATTATTTCCGATTGTAATTACATGTCTACAGTTTACGACTCGACAGCGCTGCGCGAGCGTTAAAAAAATGCGCTAATCGTCTCAACGTACGACCTTGAAGAAGGGCATCTCCAGTTCTCGAGGGAAGTGTTGTCGTTGTGCACAGCGTGTCACATGTTTGAATGAGCTTGCCAGCTTATGTGACATTCCTGAAGCACTTTTACTCGTCCTTCCTCATCAGGCATGGGCATGTAACCCAATGCCCTACCGTAGTTGCAAAATAGGGCCTCAACACTGGAGACTCACAGTTCACATCTTAACGTTCACATCTTAGTTCAGTTTAAAGAGCGCACGTAAGCGCTTCACTGACGTCATTCACACGTGCGCACCTGTGTGGGGTGTTGTCATACAAATCGCCCGAATGTCCGCTCATTTGGAAACTGCTAAGCCGAAGAAGAACCTAGACCCGCTTCACAATTGATTGCATCGGCCCACCCTTAACAACCGCATTAAAAATAATAGAACAACACGAATAGCGTGTTAAGCTTCGTGCACGCCTCTTATGTCACGTGAAGAAAAAGGGTGACGACTCCTACATCAGAAGTTGAGGACACGTGCTTGAGTCTGCATGGCATACTTACACCGCTAAAAAGGACATGAGAACGAAGGAGGACGAAAGCAAGGAATTGCGAGGTTTTCAAGGCATACTTAAACTGCGCGAAGATAACACGTTAAAGAGACAGAACACGCACACGAAGCGCAGAGTGCGTGTCCTATGTTGCTGGCGCGTTGTCTTCTTAGCGCAGTTTAAGCATCTCTTCGAGTCGAGATCGATGAACCAACTAGACCAACACAAGGCATTACACAAGAATTACAGGGTGTGATCAGATCCTTATGAATTAACAGACAGAAAGATGAACGTTGCGTCGGTGAGAACGACGTTTGAAAAAAAAAAAGGAACTGGCGGGCATGTTTTTCGTTTTCTTTTCACTTTAAAAAGGAACACATGCAAATAATACACACAACAACAAGCACAGATAACAACAAGACGCCTTACAAACTACTCACATTACCCAAAGACAGAAGGAAGTTTAGTCCTAGCAAACGTGAGTATTAGCACCGGTGATGTCTAAAACTGACGCGGGAGACGTCTCCGGAGAGACGGATGTTAGCGCGGGAATGCGGTCATCGCAGAAATTTGGATAAGAGCAGGGCGGCAATCAAGCGTATGCGACGATGGAGCAGGCAAATGACGAAGACCAGGGCTGAGGAAGGAGCGCTCCTCAAACGCGCGCGCCAGCGACCACAGCGAAACATGAGGGCCCATGTCCAACGTTGTTACTGGTGGATGCGGTAGCTTTCCGCTGGCACCAAGGACACGCCGTCAAAGCTGAAGATCAAGCCACGGCCAAGAGAAGCAAACTGCTCCGACCCTTGACCTCTGCTAGGCACTTGGGACGACCCCCGACCTGATGCTGGCGACCCACGTCCCTCCTTTTATCGCAGCATCGAACGCCACCTTCCCGACTGCGCGGCACTCCACTCCACGCGCACGCCTCTTTCCTTCGTGACCTCGTCTCGGAGTCCATCGTGGTTTTCCTTTTCGCACAAGTCTTGCCACCGCGCCTCTGCCTGACGACTTCGTCTGCCCAATCCATGTCGGCTTCGTCACACCAACATACACGACACGCGCACACTTCTCCGTATGCTCTCTGATTGTTCGCGGTTTCATGACTTTCTGGGCATGCGCTCTACGCGCGCTGCTGTGCGTGCTATCGTATAGACATCTCTTTCCTTATAATTTTTCCAATAAAATAGTAAGGAAGGAGATGTAAAGTTCTGAGTGCAATCGCGGAACGATTCTATTTCTTTGTCTATGCTTTTCGCCGTCATGAGCCGTCGGTGATTGGTCGAAGCGCACCTAGTGCGCGCTTCGACGAATCGCAGATGGCTAATCTAGTTTAATTCCCGGCCTTTCCTTTGCTTTTCTTTCTCTCCCTATCACACAAGGTGCGTTTTTTTTCTGTGGTGGGGATCACAATATTTATTGACTTTTAGCTTTGATAAAAAGACGAATGACAGAAACACAAACAGGTTTCTGCCTTTTTAGTGGGAAATACATCGGGTAGCAACAACTAACTAGGCCAACAACGGTTTCTTCTGGCGCCATGGAAGATAAATTCATTTTGCGTAAGTCCACATACTTGGGGGAGAGATGAATGCGGCGCACTTGCTTGCTTTTTTGTTTGTTTGGTTGGAAGTTTTCTAAGACTGACGAATGTATGCAGTCAGTCATCAAAAAAATAACTATGCGAAGCTTTACAAAAACTTGTGTTGTGAAATTTATTTTTATTTTTTCATCGAATTCACTTGCTGTGCGCTTGAATGACACAACTTCGCTGAGGTCTCTCTGCAAGCTGCGCACGTTTCCTGCATTCATGCATCTTCGTCTAGGAACACGTGCGCTTCCTAGAAGCCATGAAGTTTCAAAGTGTGTGGCTTCCCAGGACAATTGAACAACACCTATCAGAAACACAAAGGGCCCCGCTGTTAATTATTGAACACTCTGCGAAGCCACGCGGTTTACAATGCAACACTGTAAATTTAACAAAATCTTTATATAAGTCTCTACTGTATGGAACCGGAAGTGGCTTTTGATAACTAGCTTTTTCCACAGATATGGTCTTCGATTCCGCCTATTCCCCATTCATCTCCGGAAGGCCACTGCTGTCACACACGAGAGGTGGCGCTACGTGTTCGTGTCTCCTAGAGTAACTGACCATATAATGTTACTCTAGTGTCTCCTATATGTCCCCAAGTCTTGGTCATGTTATGAAACTACGAGGTCACAATTCTCCTCCTTCTAAACAAGTCTCGGTAGGAAGTTCGTCTTTCACCTCCCGACACGGTTGTGCATAGGTCGTGGGACTTAGTACCGGATGACGTGGCCGCATTTTTAATGAAGGCGAAAATGCTTGAGGCCCTTATACTCAGACTCGGGTGCACGTTAAAAACTCCAGGCCGTCAAAATTTCCGGAGCCCTCCACTGCGGCGTCCCTGTCGGGACAATAAGGCTAGAGTTATTATTATTACAATGTCCTCAGCGAGACAAATTGAACAACAGAAGTAGGTTATGTCACAGTTAGGAGGTAGCACTTTCCACAGAGGTGACGCAAATAAAAATTTATTGACAATGACGCTCGCTCAATGAGCTGCGTTTAAACTTTGCACGTAAACTTTCGTTTTTTTTTTTTGCCTGGCAGACTCAGCCTGAAGAAATCTCTCCGACGCGGACAAAATAAGAAAGTTGAAAAAGAATAGGCTTAAAATTTTCAAAGAACAGCGCAAAGCCTTTTCTTGCAACTCGCTGCTATGGCCTAGTTGTTATGGTGATTGTAGGGTGACCCTCAGGTGGCCGGAGAGAATCCTTGCCGCGAATATGTTTGGGGCCTGTGTACACTATAGGCCCGTATTCACATACCAACCTCAGCCTTATCTCACGTTTTCCTCAACCTCCTGTACTCGCTACATGTGTTATAAAGGCACAAAAATGGTAACAGGGCAAAAAATAAGGACAAGCCTAGTTTATTAATACCGGTCGAATTTGTTATCATGTGCAATAAAAGTTTAAAAACTGATAGTGAAAAACTCGAGAAAAGGTTGAGGTTGGTTTGTGAATACGGGCCTTAGATTTATGACATGGTGTAAGATACAAACACTTTGTATCTTACACCGTGATATAGGGGCACTTCGAACAACCCCAGGACGGCAAAATTTCCGGAGCCCTCCGCTACAGAGTCTCTCATAATTATACCCTGTATCTTAATCTAAATATACGGGTCTGTGACGTTTTCGCCTCCATTATGGTATCCCTTCCTTGTAGTATGGTTTTCGCCCCGTTTATGGTAAATAAAGACGATCATTAGGCAAGATTTACTTACTCCAACAATGAGAGGCGTAGCTTGATTGATTGATATGTGGGGTTTAACGTCGCGTAGCTTGATTCTTGTGCGTGTTTGAGTCTCTGCAGTCGCCGAATTTTCGTTTGCATTTAGACGCCAAAATTAAACGAATGATTCAACGGTGAACTCCCGGTTCAACGAGATTTACGTTATGTTGACGTATGCGTAAATAGCACAGCGGGATGTTTACGACTCGTAGTTGTGACGGCAGCTGAAGTGAACGTCATAAATTACTGAAATACACATTCGGAAGACTTGTTTGTGAGTTTCACAAGCCACATGATCGTCTGTCTTTTGCATTTCATGTTCTTTTCCATGAGTCCCGCTTCCGCCTGTCTACGTCCTTTTATCGGCAGTTGCTTTTAGGTAGAGCAGAACACTCATTGTGTTGGCCAGAGATGAGTTGAGCGTGAAAGGTTGTAAAGTAAAGTTCGCCGTCTCTAAAGTTTGATTTTTGCGATCGTAACTGCATCTACGCGAAAGTTTGACCAATGGTCACCTTTAAACGAACAGAGCAAAGATACGGACGTCTTGGCTAATGCGTGGCATATCTGCAATAGGTCAAGTGCATGTGCGAACCAGGCTTAAATTACATAGCCCAATGGATAAATGTCGTGCTGCAAATTTCTCTCGCATGCAGATTCGCATGTCTTGTGGGTTGGCAGGCTGCATTGCCATTAGTTAGCGTGCGCATTACTCAGCATTACTTTGGCGCCTTCTCTTCACATTTAAGGCACTTCATCATTATCGGTGGTATTTTTGTTGCCTTGTTCTCCTAGATTGTGTCCGAGTGTGTACACTTTATACTGTCCGATGGCTGTCGTTGCTTGGACTACTTCCTGCGCTTAATAGTGCTTGTTGTAGGGTCTAAGTAACTTGGATGAAACTCTTAGGGGTCATTTAGGCAGATCTGTCCCTAAAAATGCGTTTAGAGATCAAAGAGACGTATGCGTTCCCACTAAAAAAAGAAATAGGCGTCATCAGTCTCATCACGTTGAGTGTACCGCCTCTCTAATATAGGGGGATAATATTTTTTGTAAGTGGCAGAGAAGACTAGTAGGATGATTTTTTTCTCGTTGCCTTGTTTTTTCGCCGTCGTCCTTCTTGAAGTATTTGTGTTTGGTTGCTTCTTCACCACGATTGAGATGTTCGGAAAGTGCGAAATAGGATTGTTGTATTCCTGCAATGTGGACTCAGATGAATTGAGGACAGTTTTGACGCGAAAGTGAGCCACCCTATTCAGCTGTCTGCAAATATTCCGAAGGTAGTGGTTGAACATTACACCTTGCAAGCACCATTCTCACTTGTTGTTTATGTGCAAATATTTTCGAGGATGCTTCATTTACATTTAGCTACTCCGACTCGCTTTTCTATCCTTCACAGAGCTAAACGACATGACACATCCTGGCAGAGCTTGTTGCAGAAGTCGTTGAAGAACGTGTAGCACGAGTGCAAGGTGTGACCGTGTACGTATACAACTACAACCCGCAAAAGGTGAGGATTTTACTCGGATATCTCGCAGAAAAAAAAACGCAGAACGCTCGTTTTCAGAGCCACGCAAGTGGCATCCTTCTGTGCATGCTTTGACTTTTTTGATAGGCGGCTGTATTAATTCCTAACTGACACGCTCAAGCCATATGCGGCCAATAGGACATGCGCCCCACTATTCCTCATGGCCTTCAGTAGTCCACTGCTCGCTTTTCAGATATTGCGCAAGAAACAGCATTCTTATGTTTTCATATGCGATCGAATTCATTTTAGAAACAGTAAAACAGGAACCATCGGCAGATTTTCTACACTTGACAAAAATGTATGCGCAAGTTGCCGCCTTTTGTTTATTACGTTGCCACTACGTAAACGCTTGTGTATATGCTTGTCACTATACGTTATGTGTCAACATGATATATTGCTGCTTTGTGACTTATTCACTGGTTCTTACCTGTTAAAAAACGAAGAGATCTTGGGAAACACCAAAAGGAACAGGGTTCGAGACGAATTAGAATTCTGACGTTCTGCGTGGTACAGATGTGTTCTGACACATAGCCCCACCAGTGCCTAAAACGTTTTCAAAAGAAGGCTCTTTACAATTGTCATGTATGACAAGGAAACACGTTAGCAACTGTAATGTTGAGTGGTAGAAGAGACGAGTCACCGGTGATTCTGAACTGCCTCCGGGATCATAGGCTTCCTGCACCTCACAATCAACGTGATAATGCGGGGACTCTGAGATCGGCAGTTTACTGTTGACCCCGCCATGATTTAACACCATCACATGATGTGGTAGCAAGTTAATACGATGTCATAGTGACGTGACTAATTTTGGCGACTTGTGAAATCGCGATAAGGTCTTAAGACTATGTGATTGCATGATCATTTTTGCGCTTACTTTGCTCATTTGTTGAGACATATAAGGTTGTCGCCTGCATATTAAGATAACCACCTCTCTCGTCCTCGTTTACCATCGGCAGTAATTTTCTGTGCGTCTCCCCTTAATTTGCGTTGACCTAATTTTAAATGTAAATTTACTGCTAAAACATTATATGCGCTGAAGCACAGTCAAATGCATAGCGTTATGATCTTGCCATTTTTAACACTCCCATTTTTTTCGTGTTTCATTTCTGGAATTGATTGTTTTCCTTGCTTTAATGCATTCTTTCAGCGCTGATTTCATATGGGAGATGTTTTGTTTATTTTTGTGTACCAAGAGTGCTTGCTTACTAA
Organism: Rhipicephalus annulatus; assembly: GCA_013436015.1. NCBI lineage: Eukaryota > Metazoa > Arthropoda > Arachnida > Ixodida > Ixodidae > Rhipicephalus > Rhipicephalus annulatus. Next base: position 23,453 of record WOVY01016276.1, read on the forward strand.
GTTTTAGGGCTACTGATGGCAATCTTTCTGGTACGATTTAGTTGATTTATTAATGATAAATTGTAGCATTGAGAATGAATTAATTCTAAAGGGCTCCAAAATCACAGTCACACGAACAAAATAAAGTTTATTGGAACTGTACCAAGATGAACATAGATTTAAATCCCATCGCCATAAGTGCTAAACAATTTATGACGTAAAGCGTAGAAGCCTTTTCAACGCACACGAAAACAACATCTGACGGAGACGGCTATGTTTGCTCGCTTTCACCGGCAGGGCCTGCTGCTATTGACTCTAAGAATCGCTTGTACAAATCACTTATTGCCGACGATCGATCGAAGGACACGTAATGACCGCCGAAGAGCACCGTGCTGAAGGTTACTGCGCCCGCCTTTTTCTCATAACCGAGGAGCTCTAGTGAAGAATTGTCATTTCGGTACCAGAGACGACGTTTAGCATTTTTAAACAGGTTCTGACCTCGCCATTCGAGGTTTTCGAAGCTTCTTTCGATGTTTACTGCCGGAAACACAGCGTCCAGCTGGGCTGTGTACAAAAGCGTGCGTCTGTTGTTGATAACAGCCAATAATGTTTCCGTGTGGTTCTCAAAAAAGTCTCCGACGGCCAGATTCATAGCTACCTTCATGCGCGTGCCGTCTAGAGTTCTCGAAGGGTGCACGTGAATCCGATTCTTGAATTCTTCGCTATTAGCGCAGGACATGTACGCCGCAACTTCTGCTGGCCTTTGGGCTCTTACCACACTACCGTGGTGCTTGAAACCGGTCAATCTTTGGTATAAACTTTGATTTTTACCGCTGCGCAAATTGAGAACCGTTTGACTGAGTAGTCCTGCGGCCAATCGGAGATTTCCTTCATTAACGAAGTTTTGAATCGCATCGAATCGCTGCGCGAACGACTGACGACCGTGGTCGTCAAGCAGACCGGTGTAATAAAGGTAATCGGTTGAGTTGATTAATTCTAATAACGGGAAAATGAAGCCAACGCCAAGCATAACTCCTTCCAGGTGCAGTGGAAGCTCCCAAGGGTACCGTGTCATTATCTTCTCCGCTACTCCAATAGCTGATCGGGCTGTAATTAAGAAAAAAAGAAAACAACACTTATGTGATTGAACACGTATGGAACTGTGAAGAAAGACAAGCTTGTGGTCATTTATTGACAAAGTAATAAGCGAGGGACTTTCTTCTGGCACAAGTTCCATTTTTACCTTGCCGATTTTCTGTTCTGAGAGACGTAACTACACTAGCAGCTATGAAACACTCGAGACCTGTATAGAGGCTAGCGTGTAATTGTTATCACATATTACACCAGCAGCTTTGTGAAAAAAAATTACTGCATCAAATGGGGACAATTTTGTTGAATATAATTGGAGCAATTTCGAACATGTGAATTCACGCCTTAGAGTGAGCAATACGCGCAAGACAGAAAATGTACTTTAATAGTAAGTAAAGTGAGATATCCGTTGCATGTCTGATGGCCTGTTCTCCACGGGATGAATTTGTGTTAAGCTTTTTTTTTTTTCACGACTGCATCTTTCCCGTGAGCGGAAATGTTGGCCATGCCTGGAAGCAATTCTTAGCAGTTTTTTTTTCTTTCTTGCCTCATCTAGTTGAGGCGATACATCACGCATATTTTTATATGTACAAAAACAAACCTCATATTTCACACCACCCAGTCTCAGTTCAGTCCAGCAGTATGCTATATTAAAACCTGACTCAGCGAGACGACCCTCACAGGTGATAATTATGACACTTGTGTGGTGATCACACGAGCTCGCGAGCAGCATACACACGCAGTAAGTCACACGCTTGCAGAAAAAAATATTCCAGAACTTTCCTCGAGGCTTGTCCAATTCCGAAAGCTCAGCAACGTTTCTGAGATGCGTGACGCTCCAGTGTGCTTTGTCAATGGCGCATAATGCGGCGTAATTATAACATTTGAGTTGTATCTTCATCTTAGTGTCCCTGTAAAACTACCGTCAATAAAGCGCACTGTACCAGCATTATAGTTATACATCTTGAACGCTTGTTACTCGTGGTAAGATTTCAAGAAGGTTCCTAAAGGTTCATTCTTAATGAACTAATGAACAGATTTTTTTGTAATTTTAGGGCATTACGCCATCAGTGCATTAAAATGTTTATTACTTAGTGATGACTTTCTCTCATATTAGTGCTGTCAAACAAATTAATGAGTTGCGTTGATTTTGTGTTAAAAATTTGCAGCTTCTGCTTGGGCTCACATTTGTATCTGCTCTACTAACTAACTAACTAACTAACTAACTAACTAACTAACTAACTAACTAACTAACTAACTAACTAACTAACTAACTAACTAACTAACTAACTAACTAACTAACTAACTAAGTGAGTAACTAACTAACTAAGTGAGTAACTAACTAATTATAACTAACTGATAAACAAATAAATAAAGTTTCCAGCATACCACACTGTTTGCTTCATGAGAATGATTTCAAGAGGGATTGCGCAAATAATAATGTTTTGGTAAATTCACGCCCCACGCCCTCTTCATATATTTTGCGGTGCGGAAGTCATTTAGTTCATAATTGTGGAGTTGTGACTAAACGTTCAAGCCAATGCTGGGACAAGAAGTCGCTTTACCTCCGTAAGACTCCCCGGCTATGTAGAAACTTCGTCCATGGTATTCGGGGAAGAGCCTCAGAAAGCGTCTCAAGAATCTCATGACGTGACGAGACGCCTCATCAAGTGTTGTGGGGTACACTTCACGCTTGTCGAAGCTGAACCCCGATCCCACTGGCTGATCCAAATAGAGTACGTGAAACTGTTCGACCAGCGTGTGATGCCGGTAATAAAGTGCTCCGGAGGCGTTGATACCGAGCGGTCCATTCTCAAGGAACTGGCCGAAGAGCGACGATTTTCCTGGGCCACCTTGCAACCATAGCAATAAAGGTTTCGTCCGTGGTTCTTGCTGCAAACAAATATTCAATAAAACACACTATCAATGCGAAATAGCAGCGTAGGGCTTAACATACTGACAACATGGTGACGTTTGTTTTACGCGGCATCTAAATACATGAGCGGCTTTGGGGACGTCAACGTGCAACTACACAAATCATTTCGTACGATAAATTTCTGAGCGAGAAAGTAAGAAAAAAAAATTAATAGGCAAGCTAACCTGAGCAAGCCAGTTAAGTTCCCCGGATTCCACGGGGAGAAGGCTTTGTGAGCTTCACTTCACCACAGGGCCATTATTTGAAAAGCGAGATACGTATACAGCGGCAACCGATCATCGGCTCATGACATCCCACATTGAGCACAACATTGAGAGAAAGGACGGGTCTCCTGCATGCGTGCGTGGCTTGCGGTGGCTTCCCGGATAATGCTCACGTTCTGCGGGATTGTCCGGATGGTCTTGCAGCCATGGGCGATTGCCTCAGGCACATACCTACAAACCTATAGGACCTGCGACCCTGGAGGAGTGGCTGGCGGACTCTTCCCCGGACATCATCAAGGCATGATTGGAACATTTGAATCTTCTAGTCCTGTCTGATGGCTAGGCCTTGCTTCCTTTTTATTAGCGAATGTGTAGTAAAGTGCGGTTTTGAAGGAGGACGGGACCAAGAATGGAGCTACAGGGCCATTGTTGGCGGGACTTTAGGGAGCGAGTGCCTCCTTTGCGCACCCCTGTTGACGTCATGGCCACAAGTCATGCACAATAATCTTATGCTATAATAGTGCCCACGCCAAAGACGAAGCAGTATTTTAGGAGAGACCGTGAGCACTATTTCAAGTCTGATTGCACTTCTAGGTATAAGGCCGGAATTTCATGTATTCCTCAACAACTTCGCCAATATAGTGCATACGACATCCGCCAACAACCTTCACGCATGAAATTGCATTCGTTATGGAGGCAGCACTGATGTTTTGCTTCGCTTTAAATACTACTGCTCACGTACGAACACGCGGCTAGGTAAGTATTTGGGCACATGTCTATGTCAAAAACACTATTTTGCATCATGCGCCATAGTTCGACGTATGCAGTGAAAAACGAATGCAAGTGTACGCGATGAGAAATGCATACCGTGGCTTTGATGAGCAAGAAGAACAAGTACGAAACCTGTCTTCATCGACGGGAATAAAACCAGAATACGCTTTCAAGTGGTCACATGGCTCTGGCAAGCACACACGACTCGCCATTCTCATTTCAAGGAGTTCTTGTGGGGATATCCGGTTATTGGTTGGATGAAGCAGGAGGTCCTCAAATGGTGCGCTGAAAAATAGCGGCAGAAAGAATTGTTAATGAAGTTGCAAGCAATAAACCACGTAGACTTTTCGACAAGCCACACTGCTTTATATAGGTTTGAATGTCCTATTCGATTGACTAGACGCAGGAAACGCGCGCCCGATATAAATGTTCAGCTGCTCCCATTGAGAACGTATTTGGCGCATGCACGCTGTGCTATGGCACCTCATCCTCTAGGCACACGCTGCTTGAAGCTTGGAGTTACTCCGAGGGGTCTCAACAAACTACGATAAGAATCTCCTTACTATTGGGGAGGTTTAAACTATAGCACAGATTTGATTACGTTTGTTATAATAATATGATGTTATTCTGTACAAGTTGTATTTCTTTGTCGATGTTGATGGAAACTTATAATGTCTGTGCTATATTTGAATTATGACGGCATCCTGCACTGCGTTGTTGCTATTTTTCTACGCGATGCAAGATTTCCTAGCAGTTTTTGCCTAGCATAACAGAATGTCATAATCCATGCATAATTCTCGCAAAACCACGCGCAAGCTGTGAGTTTATATATATATATATATATATATATATATATATATATATATATATATATATATATATATATATATATATATATACGTGTGTGTGTGTGTGTGTGTGTGTGTGTGCCGTCATCGTAAGGAGTATTTGTATACAGACGGGATAGCTGCATTACAAAACATGTACACAAACCATATAGACAGTATAACACCCCAGGTTTCTCTGAAATCGCAACTTTGACGAGGATGGTCCTCGAATTAGATTCATTGAAGTTTAACCAAGAGTATTTTCGACGAATCAGTGGGACTGCTATGGGCATCAAAATGGCAGTCAATTATGCCAACATATTTATGGGAAAGCTGGAATCAGAATTAGTTGCATAAAGTTCCTTGAAACCACTGTTATACAGAAGATACATAGACGACATCTTTCTTATTTGGACCCACAGCGAGCACCAACTTCTCAGCTTTATCGACACTTACAATGCTGTACATCCGAGCATACACTTCACACACACATACTCGCAAGTAACCGTGAATTTTCTTGATGTCACCGTAATGATAGAAGAGGACAAGCTCTCTACAACTCTATATCGCAAACCAACGGATCGACAACAATACCTCCATTGCCAAAGCGATCACCCGTGGCACTGTAAAAACAGTATCCCATACAGCCAGGCTCACCGGTTTAAGAGAATCTGCTCAAAAGACGCTGATTTCGACACGAGCTCACAGAGGCTAAAACTTATGCACGAGAAACAAAAATACCCCCCACATGTAATTGATGACGCTGTTCAAAAAGCGAGAAGACTGAAGCGTGTTGACTTACTTATGAAGCGACCACCGCAAGAAGACCCACAACGAACAAACCTCTGCTCGACTTACAGCACAAACTTTCCCAATGTAAACAAAATCCTTAAGCGACATTAAAACATTCTGGAACAAAGTGAACGTCCGAAACGCGCATTCCCATCCGCTCCAGGCGTCATTTACCGACGACCACGCAACCTCAAAGACACACTTGTCCACTCTCAAATCAATACCTCACCCCCCATAATTCCTGCTTACCTTGTATAAAGCCACTATGTCTTGTATGTAAGGCGATGCGAGAAAGACACAAAGCAACCAGCACACAATCCAAGTTTTCGATTAACATACGAGGAAACCTAACATGCGATTCCTCTAATGTGGTATACCTATTCGGATGCAACGTGTGTAGTATGCAGTACATCGGACAAACAGAAATACCATTTAGGATTCGCTTCAATAATCACAGAGCCCATGCGAAATCAGCCCCAAATCTGCCCCTATCAAAACATCTTAATCTTCCCGACCATGCATTCGACAAACTATCAGTAACGCTCTTAGAGACGGGATTTAAATCAAACCGAGAACGTGAATAACGAGTATCATACCTTATCCACCGATTTAACACCCTCGATAGAGGAATAAATGAGAATCCTGGTACACTTGCAGCAATTAAAGCATTAGAAAATAATAACGACAATAATGAAAATCGTAACTGAGTTCACGGCACTGCAGCTGCGAAGGGCACTGGACAACTTCAAACAATTCCAAGTGTAACTACTCTTCCTAAGTACAGCTGTCGTATGTTTTCTGTTTTTACTTTACTATCCAATCAATTGTGCCAAGCATGACATGCCCAACAGCAACCCTGTGCACAGTCGGGAGGCCCCTACTGCACGCGCAATCCAGAGGCGGGCAAGGACGATAGTTATTGCGCGAGAACAAAACGACGACACAGAGACAAGAAGGACACGAAAGACATGAGAATCCTGGTACACTTGCAGCAATTAAAGCATTAGAAAATAATAACGACAATAATGAAAATCGTAACTGAGTTCACGGCACTGCAGCTGCGAAGGGCACTGGACAACTTCAAACAATTCCAAGTGTAACTACTCTTCCTAAGTACAGCTGTCGTATGTTTTCTGTTTTTACTTTACTATCCAATCAATTGTGCCAAGCATGTCTTTCGTGTCCTTCTTGTCTCTGTGTCGTCGTTTTGTTCTCGCGCAATAACTATCGTCATGTCATACCAACTAGCCCAAGCTGCCACACTTCTAAGCGGGCAAGGAATTCGCATTGCGCCCGCTTGCCAGCCTCTGCGGCAATACGCGGCACCCCTCTTTCTACGACGAAATGTCGACGAGGCACTGAGTAGTTAAAGGCTTAAACTTCTTAAAAAAGCTCTTTTTGCCCCACACTGAACCGGATGGATGGATGGATGAATGAATGAATATGGCTGTACCCTTCAGATCAGGCGGTGGCTATCGCCACGAAGCCGTAATACTTAATGAACCGAAAACTATATATATATTTTTTTAAATAGTGAGGTTGGGGATTCGTATTTTGCAGTGAAGGGTTTAAATTTCACTCGTGCCTTGACTTTAGCCACCAGTCAGATAACCTCCTTCTAGTTAATTGTACCCGCTTAACGTCTATTTTGCCCTCCCTGTACCTAAACCCCAGTGCTGTAAAAAACTCTGCGCCATCATCCTGAACAATAGGGTGAAGCCCTTTACAGAACATTATCAAGTCCTCACCAGTTTCTTATTCCTCTCCACACGTACTGCATACCGTGTCTACCCCTTCGTATTTGGCCCGATATGTCTTGGTCCGCAATACTCCTGTCCTGGCCTCAAACAGTATAGAGAACTACCCGGAGTATTATTATAGATCCTTTCCTTGGCAATTTCCTGCTTAAAAGTATATATATATATATATATATATATATATATATATATATATATATATATATATATATATATATATATATATATATCAGGCGAGTGTCTCTTCTGTGCATTTAGTCATAAATAAAAATTGGCTTGAACGGGAATTTCTATTAATGTCTGCGTTTCAGCCGGTGTCCTGCCTTCGTCAGGTATTACATTGCAAACGTGAATGTACTGCTTGCTTATAGACATTGGGAGCCCCCAACAAGTGTCTATTTAGTACCTAATATCGCACATATATTACCATGGCACACAAATCCACAGGTGCAACAGCGCGATGTGATATCCGCAGGACTATATCACAAAACGATAACGTACAGCGAAGTCTGCGCAGCAACGAAGGGCATTTTTTCGCAGTCACAGTAAGGTACAACGAGATAACATGGCTGATTATTATACAGTGAAGACACTCAGCAACAGTGCGTTAAAACGAAACGATCAACTAACAATAAACGTAAGTAAACAAGCAGAAACAATGCACTAAAAGAACTAACTAGAAACAGGTGTAAAGCAAGTAAAGAAACTAGAACGGCAGTATAAAGAAAGCCTAAGCGAATTATTTGGCAATAGTGATTATGAAACATAGAATAGAAGCTAATACCTAAGTAAAACTGTACTACATGGCACTCGTGAGAAATGAATAAAAAAAAGAAACGTTGGTAGCAGGCTGAGAACTGATTAAAGTGGCAGACGTGTGATACGGAATTCAGCATTGTCCGTGACATAGTGATCTCGTTGCTTAACTTGTGCCAAGGAACGTAGAATTTCCTCAGCTTTCGTTAATGCTGGATGTTAATGCCTTAAATTTCTAGATGACTAAAGATTGGCGCGCTTTCCATTCGTGGTGAGATTGAAGAGCAGATTCTAATATGGTTGCTGTTAGGTCATCGAGTGAGTGCCCTGTCGCATTCAAGTGATTAGATTAGGGCAGGCCAGGAAAAGTTGTGACATGCGCCTTGTGATTATCGAACTGCAGTCTGAATGATGCCGCTTTCTGGCCCAGGTATTGAAGCTTAGAGGCTGAGTACTCAAGTATATGCACGCACAGTTACCAATCATATTCACTGTTATTTAAATTCTGAAATAGACAGGAGGGTTTAACATAGATAAAGTCAGCATACTGCGCAATATTCTCGGCTGACAATACACTGCGTGGAATGATTGATTGAAGATTGTTTATTGTCTCTTTTTCATTTTCACCAAATACATGCATGAATGTCTGGATCCTTAGCCTATTGGCTAGTAATGGATCCATTAAAAACATAATACAAATGAATCAGGGGCTATGTATGTACAATCACATGTTTGGGGGGAAATGTAGTATATACAGGTGTTCAAAAAATTGTCCATAAAAAGCATGTGTATGAATAGGAAAGATACATTCAAGATAAATTACAGTGCTAAAAACAAATGCTCGGTTTATACAAAAACTATAAATAAGACAGCTGTGTATAGTTCTCATTGCAATAACACACATACAGAAAACCACACGTCAGGACTGCAGTACATCGTCAGTGGTAGAGGCTGCAAATTTTTATCGTCGTCCCCAAAACAGCAGCAGTAGGAAAAACATGTACAAGGTATTACAAGTTGATGTTATTTTCCTACTTTTTGTTCTTCGATAAGCTGGATGTTGTGTGATGCAAGAAAAAGTCTTTTAACGCCTGATCTACCCTGGTTTATTGTAAAACGGATGACGGGAGATCATTCCAAACTTTAACCCCGGCGTACTTGAGACGGCGTTGTCCGTATGTGTTATGAGAGAGAGGGATTATAAATTTGCCTTCGGAGGCAGAGCGACTACTTTTACCTGGTGTTTGGAAAATAGTTCTAGGAAAGGGGAAGCTGTTACAAATTATTTTATATACCAAGAGAGTTATACGATAATCTCGTAGCGTAAGCACGGACATTATTGCGGTTTTGGAAAATAGAGGCTGAGAGGGTGTACGAGGGGGAACATCGTTTATTATTCTCAAGGCTCTCTTTTGTAGGCATATTATGTGCTTGATGTATGTGTGATAGGTGAGTCCCCAACACTCGATGCAATATGTTATCTGAGATTGGAACAGAGAGAAGTAGATGGTGCGCAAAATATCAGTTTCAAAATGCTGTCGAGCTTTGGTCAGGGTAAAACAGACAGAGGAAAGTTTCTTCCCCAGTGTGTCTAAATGGGGCCTCCAGTTTAACGCATCGTCCAGCATTACGCCTAAATATGAGATCCTACCGACTTTTTCTATTTCTTTATTATTGATCTTCAGCTTGCCCATAGTGATGTCTACAGGCTTGCAAGGGGATTTAAAAACTATATATTTGGTTTTATCGGTGTTTAATGTAAGCCTATTTGTAGTGAACCACTCGCTGATTTTTAAAAGTTCGTCGTTTAAAATATGTGCCGCAGTATGAAGTGACGGGGTGGTGAAAACTAGCGCTGTGTCATCCGCGTACATTACAGCACTTACCCTAGAAAGACAATTGGTTAAATCGTTAATATATAACGTAAAAAGAATGGGTCCGAGAACGGAGCCCTGTGGTACTCCCGCATCTACTGGTCTTAAACTGGAAACATGCTCGTGAATAACTACCCTTTGGTATCGCCCATTTAAATAACTTTCAAAAACTGGAGGGACTGGCCTCTGAATCCGTATCGCTCAAGCTTTTGGCTTAATATTTCAAGATGAACTGTATCAAACGCTTTTCTATTGTCTAGAAACACACCTATAGCAAATTGGTTGTTGTTGAGGGCCTCATTAATTAAATCTGTCACGGAAAGTACTGCAGATAGGGTTGATTTGGTTTTCTGAAAGCCATGTTGGTCCGGCGATAGAATACCGTTTTTATGCAGGAAATTTTTTACTCGCATCGCTAATAACTTCTCGAATAACGTATTAATGCAGCTTAAGACGGATATAGGTCTGTAACTGTTGAGTTCATTTTGGTTTCCAGTTTTATAAGTTGGGGTTACTTTAGCTATATTTAGAATTTCAGGATATATACCCGTATGGAACGCTTTATTAAAAGTAATACTAAAGTTGGAGCTAGGATTTCTATATTTTTTGTAAGGACCGAAATAGGTATGCCATCAATGCCTTTAGCCTTCCCTGAATTCAAATTTTTAGCAGTCGCTATAACCTCTGTTTCAGTTATGTCGATGTAACCAAATGACGGACCATGCCAAGGAGGTAAAGAAGGTTCTTTTGGTGAACTCAGGCCACTATGCAGGTTTGAACCGACAGAACAAAAGTGCTCGTTGAACTGATTTGAAAGATTCTCCATTTGCAGCATTTCAAGGAGGACTCTTTTTGAAGGAGTTGCCTGTATAATAGAGTTAATAACTTTCCAAAGTTTGCCACAGTCATTGGAAGTTGAAGTTATTTGTCTCTTGTAGTAGAGTCGCTTCTGTTTACGCATAGCTGCAACTGCTTTGTTTCTATATATTCTGAACTGCTTATTGTAATGAGTTCCCTCTGTTTTGTTTCATTTTGGTGTACCAGAAATCTCACGTTTTTATAGCATTTAGTACGTTAGCTGTCATCCATGGACATATTGGATGGGTATGGTACGTTTTCTTTATTTTTTTACTGCTGTTTTTGATAATCGACTTTATCCGTTCGACTAGGGTCCGACAATGTTCGCTAACATCCATACTGTTAAGGTCCTCAAAATTGGCTGCAGAGAGCAGCTGCGAAACCCTGTCGTAATCAAGCCGTGTAGTATAGCCATGAAAATTATTGCTGGTTATGTGGTTGTTGCCGAGGTGATATAGGAATGCTATTGGCAAGTGGTCAGCTACAGGAATGTCGTATGTTCCTGAAAGGGAACTGACAGGTTTGAAGTTGCATAGGACATGATCTAAGCATGCAGAGGTGTCTGAAGTGATATGAGTGGGATATGAAATGAGATTTTGGAAGCCATAAGAATTTAGCAAGTTTTGATAGTCATCACAGTTGTCACCTAAGATATTGATGTTCATATCGCCCACAACTACTGTATTCTAATGATTGTCGTTTAGGTAAAAGAAAATACTTTCAAGGTCTTTCAGAAACTGCTTGCGATGCGACTGCAGGGGTCTATATACAGCACCGTAAATGACATCATCAATTTCTACAAATAAGGATTCACAACTAGTAGCAGCAGGTAAGTATGAACATTTTTTATATGTGAGAGGCTTCCTAATATATATTCCTACTCCTCCTCTCCTATTATTTGCTTCTCGAGGGTGAGATATAAACAAGTAATTAGGAATGTTATAGCTTTCGCCAGGCATCAACCAGGTTTCTGTAAGCGCAATAACATCGTACATACATGAATGCTGGGTTAGAAGGGAGCAAAGAGCATCACTGTTTTTTTAAACGCTTCTAATATTACAGTGAAGTATGGAGCGTGTGCCTTTTGTTTTATGGAAGTTGTCAACTACAGATGGAGTCAGCATAACAGAAGGGCTTATGCTATCTGCGCAAGATCGGCTTCGTTGCGGATGCGGATAGTGTCCGAGTTGTCGGCTTTTTTTATCAATATGCGCCCGTTTGCAACCCAAGCGTGTCGCCAATTGTGACGTTTTTTTTTTGCGGCAATGGCTTTTCCCAGTAGGGCTTTATACGAAGGACAGAGATGCTCGTTAAGTACACAGGCGTCGATCCGGCAATTCCAAGGTCAGATGTATTCAGTCACATTTTTTTTGTAGCATAAAGCAGCTTATCGCGGGCTGCGCAGGACATGAATTTTATGACAATGTTTGACACATTTCTGTCCTTAGTCGGTACCTAGTGGGCTACATCAATATCAGCTGGAGATAGCGTTACTTCAACTTTCGTGCTAAGCGCGGTAACAATCTCGGTCACTGTCTTTTCGGTTGATTTAGGAATGCCTTTTAATTCTAGGTTAGCCCTGCGGCTGTACTGTTGAAGCTCAGCTAGGTCGTCTTCGGTTTCCGTGATTTGCTTAGTTAACTCACAGTTTTCTTTTACCAGTCTGACATTTTCTGCTTTCAGGCCACGCAGCCGAAATTATGGTATGAGACGGTCGCTATATATGAGAAGGCTGTGGTGCCTTCTCGGCATATCGTTAACATTCGGTGTTGATGCAGAATGACTCAATATTACGTTCGTAGATGGTCGCTGGGCAGCACGCTCGTTGCAGTGAAGCAGCTCTCTCCTGTGCATTGCACTAGCACGTTTAATGGCATCGTCAGTTATCTGAGGTGGGTACTTTTATTTTATTAGAACATCACTGAGTTTGTCACAATTATGTCTGAAGTCATATTATGCGGTGCACAACCTTTTAAATCGAAGTGCCTGACTGTACGGTATGTGTGTCTTATTGTGCCTTACGTGACTATATACTTTCAAATGTCTGTCAGTCGGTTTTCTCTACAGCTTTGTGGTCAGTTTATCAACTGATATGCATACCGGGACGCCCAGAAAGTTTATGTTTGATGCCGAGTAGGCGGATAAGCTCAGTGATGCGCTAATAGGACAAAAGTACCCGCCTCGGATAATTGACGATGCCATTAAACGTGCCAGTGCAATGGACAGGTGTGAGATCCTTCACTCTAACGAGTGGGCTTCTCAGCGACCATCTACAAACCTGATATTAACGCATTCTGCAGCAGCACCAAATGTTAACCACATGCTACGAAGGCACCACAACATTCTCATGCAGAGCGACCATCCCAAATTTTAACCACATGCTATGAAGGCACCACAACATTCTCATGCAGAGCGACCGTCCCAAATGTTAACCACATGCTATGAAGGCACCACAACATTTTCATGCAGAGCGACCGTCCCAAGTCGCCACGTGTGGTGTATCGTCGGTCGAGAATCTTGCACAATGCGCTGACTTCATCTGTATTTATTCCTCTTGTCAATTCAGGTTGCCACACTTGTTGCAAACCATTCTGCAAGTTGTGCGCACACACAATCACCTCTATTTCTTTGAATGGTGAAAGCGCCCTCCGAATCTATTTTGAATGGAGTGCATAAGCCTTCGTAACGGCTACCGGAAACGTCGAAAAAAGGTTGGCTTGCTAGCCATTTATGCCCGGAAAACTGTTTCTGTTTAGACTTGCTTAATATTTTGGCACGCCAGTCAAAATTGTACACCCTACGTTTGGCCGCACACACTTATGTAATTAGCTAAACTGTTGACCGATTGGCCCCAACGACGCTATGCCCCCAATTATTTTCCAATATTCAGGGAGCTTACTTACGCCCGGTTGAGATATGCACAGGGTGAACTCGTACTCTCGGAATCTGCAAAGAGGCTTTCATAATTTTGCTCGTCAGTGTCGCCTTTACACGCCGAGAAAACAACGAATGTAATAAGAAATCCTTCCAGGAACTGGAACAACGTCATTGTAACCAGCGATTAAACGGGCCGCTGAAAAATTGTCCACAGAACTCGTCTTGTTCTCTCAAGTTCCGTGCGAGTGGTTCCCTCGCATTTCGCAACTGGCAGTTATAAAGAGCCGCACATTCGGTGTAATATTTACGCCAAAGCATTCACGCGATGAAACGAAAATGAATGGGAACCTTCAATCGTTGAAAAGGACGGGTCTTGGCAAATACCCAGTGAGTGATTAGATTCCCCCACCCGTGCTTGGCACGCTTGGCATGGCATTACAAAAAATATTTTTTTGTTTATGTTCGCACTATCGTGGTTGCAATAGGCGGATAGGTAAACACACTACGGATGTTACAGCTGGTCATTATCATTCGTGATCCCCTCTCAATGAGGAACGCGAAGTATCGAAATTACATACATACATACATACATACATACATGCATACATACATACATACATACATACATACACACACACATACATACATACATACATACATACATACATACATACATACATACATACATACATACATACATACATACATACATACATACATACATACATACATACATACATACATACATACATACATACATACATACATACATACATACATACATACATACATTGGTGGGGTTTAACGTCCCAAAACCACCATATGATTATGAGAGACGCCGTAGTGGAGGGCCCCGGAAATTTTGACCACCTGGGGTTCTTTGACGTGCACCCAAATCTGAGTACACGGGCCTACAACATTTCCGCCTCCATCCGAAATGCAGCAGCCGCAGCCGGGATATGAACCCGCGACCTGCGGGTTAGCAGCCGAGTACCTAATAGTATCGAATGTGAAGAGCAGGGACGGAACAGCGGTCGTTAAAAGGCAAAGCATTTCTTCCCGGTTTTGGGAGGTTTCAGTAGCGCCTACTACCTGGTGCAATATTATGTTTTGAGTGGGCACATCTAACGGTAAACGCTATGGCAACGTAAACAGCGTGGCCTCATAGGATTACTTTTGTGTCTTTTTAATTGAGAGCGTAGTTATTCTTTTTTTTTCAAGTGAGAGAGAGAGAGAGAAAAGCGCATTTTGTTCATAAAATATACAGTTGAAGGCAACTTGCTTCCTTTCTAGGCACGGCGCCGTGCTCCCGACCGGGTTGCAGAAATTAGGTGCCTTTTCTCATCTTCTAACCACAACCACCACCACCCTTTCTACGCGAACTATGAAGAACTTTATGTATATATATATAATATATATATATATATATATATTATATATATATATATAATCTATATATATATATATATATATATATATATATAATATATATATATATATATATAGCTTGAAAAGATAAACCAACGCGTCGCAACGCGGCTGTTTAATCTCCAGACAAAGAAGCAAAGATATCCGGCCAAGCGCCATACCTTCTCTTCTTCTTCGAGCGTGTGACACGTTTACTTTTATTAAAAGGACTATCTAAAATGTTTTAATAAAAAGGGCATACCACGAGTTACACCAAATACTTGTAATGTAAGATGAACGCAGCTTAGCATCGGTTACAAAGTGATTTTCATTTCTGTTTGGTCAGCAGCTATGTATGTACTCAGGCAAATGTAACATCGCAGATAAAAAAAAAGGCCTACGAACTTTTTCTTCCTCTACAGCCTGCTTGAATGTTTCCTCCTCATGCCAGAGTTCACAGGATTTACTGTCGCATATCTTTTCTCATTGCTCGATAAAGTCGGCTTCAGCCAGCCCTCTGGTCGGATGGTTTTCGCTTTATCCAAGTATTTTTGCCTCGCAGCTTTGAATCGTACTGAAAGTACCCATAGACTTCCGGCAAACGCAATTTTAATCACTCCTCTATTGGCACTGCATGTTGGTCAGCGCACCTGTTTGCTGACGGTATATTGTGACGCCTTGTAGATACCCTACTTTGAGTCGGCATTGTACGTATCACTTCGTATGTGTTTCATGTATGGTTTGCATAAATGTAAAAAGGTGACGTTTTAGTGAAAAAAAATGTTGGAAAATGTCTGAGAACATTGTCATAAAAATAAGCAGTTTTCCGCAAATTGTGCGACACGCGCAGTGTGTATGTATGCATCGTTACGACATACCTCTGTTTCGATATTGGATCCACTTCGCTACTGCATCCGCTTAATTTTTGCAGCAGTTTATGCCATCCAGTTCAACTTGTCTGGAGAAGGGAAGCAGTGGCCAAATCGTTTTAGGATGTTGACAGGGTTCATAATTTGAAAAGGCACATATCTTTGTTTTCGTAAGCTACAAAAAGGACGCCCTCATAAAGAGGCACAAAGAACAGCGAAGACCATGGTGCGATATAAGCTTGACCCGGCGAGGACGACCTCAGGGATGATAATATCATCCAGTAACTCATGGGACAGCTACAAAAAGCGCAGATCAAGCAATTCCAGTAAAACCGCCTTCGTTGGCAACGCTGAAGTGCTCAAAACACTGAAGGAGTACTACGGAGAAGTCACCGAAAATCTGGTCACTCCCATTACTTTCACGAAGCTTTACACAGCCGCGCAGACATTGCATACGGACGCGACACTAGTGCCAGTCTACGCTAGCAATTCGATGCTGCGCAATTGCAGTCACGTGGCCATTGAACATATAGCAATTCAGTTAAACAATCAGGTCTGCAGGAAGGACTGTGGGCTATCAGCGCCGTCGAAGTTCGACAGCTGCGGCTTGTTTCACTAATGTCGATCATAAATGCGCGATCTTACTTTGAATATTCTAGTGCGACCGCGGAAATAATCACTTCAGCGTCAAAACTTTCGTCCGAACATAATGTTCGGCTTTCACGGGGGAACCTCTGCACATTTCTTTCTGCCGCTAAAAAGCATGCCTAGAGAGAATCATAATCGCACTACATGCGCTAAAAAACTTTTACCCCATAAATCACTCAGAGAGACTAAGACACATTTAAATCATAAGCTGAACGAAAACAATCTGCCCTTATATTTAGCACTTCTTGTGTGACCGCAGAACCAAAAATTTGGTCGGAGCTTAACGTTTACTATCACTATCAGTTACCTGGCGCCGCATGTCACAGGTTGCAATATTTGCCCCGCTCCGATTCGACACTGAAATGGGCGAACCAATCCGTGCTGCGACCGGCTCTTGCAGGCAACGAAGACCTGGGAGAAACATGCATGGGCAGCACGAAGAGAAGGCAGAGAAAGTTTACACAGGTGTGTACATGGCAAGCATTTCGCTACATGGCGAACATCTTGTGATACGAGACGAAAACTTTGCTTCATGATCATGATCTCGTCCCGTCTGAGTCCACGGAGGTTGAATATAGTCTTTTCCCCAGATACTTAGATGGTGTGGGGGGGGGGGGGACATCTTTGAATTGCGCTGTCCAATCACAGGGCAGACACAATTTTCAAGGGTGCCATCACCTGCCACCCAGATCCAGGTCCTTGAATGGGGCATAACCACCGCATACTGAACCTGTGGCACCAAAGTGGTCCTTCCTTGACATGTGATTGGTGCAGGGTGATGGTTTCCAAACTTTTACAGCCCAGCGCATCAAAAAGTCCACTACATTGAAGTACCTCACTGCTCATTTAGTGAGGCATGTTGACATGAGAGCTTTCACCGTTGTCTCTTTATACGGATGATGCCACGACTGGAAATAATTGTGGTCGTCTTGTCTACATGACGCCTCACTTCCCGGCTCGGAAGGACAATACGCGACTATCAGTCAGTCAGTAGCCCTTCTGTGACTTGTTCAAAGAGCAGAGGACAACGCTTCGGTTTTGGCGCAGGTCACGATCATAACAGCCGGCATATACTCAAAGACCGAACCTTGGCACACCAATCTACAGTGATAACATTGCGCTAGAGGCCACAGCAGGCTTATGAGGGTATAAAGAGCACATTATTCAACAATCATTCACTGTTGAATCATACAAAAACGTGCCGAAATTAAATCCGAGCTCCAAGATGTTGAACCTTCAATAAATCGAAGCAATAAAGCTCTCCTCGCATTTTCTCCTTGACAAGAAAGCGAGCATTTGCAAACGCCCAAAATGCATGAGCAGATACGGAAAGGCATCTTCTTGTCCAAGCTGCGCCCTTCTAGGGCCGTGAACTCGCAAATCAAAAACACGCTTCCTCATTTTATGCAGAATACCTGCTGCACATCGCATAAATACACAAAATATCTTGCCTTCTGGGCGAGTCTATATAAATATAAGAGAGATAGAGAAAAAGAGAATAATGAAAACTGGCAGTCAGAAACTTGTGCACGCTTTCATTGTAAGCAGAATCATTTACACTGTTCTTTTCTAAGCCATTCGGAAAAGTGAAATTAACCAAGAAAATTGGGTAATCCTGGTTGCTTGCTAGGCGACAGCCAGTTTGGCCTCACACATGAGCACAAAGAACCTCAACGCTCAGAAATGATGAATACACTGCGTTCAGATTTATGGTCGGGTGCGAAAGGGCTGTTTCATATGCCTATGCCGTGATTGCAGCGAGAAAAAATAGACCGACTCACTCTGTTCACAACCTAATAATAGCGCAATTATAACAGTTTCGTTTTACATGGGCTGCGAATGGTCTGCAGTTCTCACTGTGCGACTGGTGTGGCGTGTGAGGTTGAATTTGACATTTCGTTGTGATAAGCACTGCATAGTCTTTCAAACCTAATGTAAAACCTGTGTGATGTAATATCGTTAAGCTTTCGTGATAATGACGTACATTGCAGCACATTGCTCCCGGAAAGAAGTGCGACGGAGCACACACACAGACAAACTCAGAAGAAGCCAGCCTTTCTGACGTATGCACTAACAAAATGCTCCTGTCATGAAAAATGTGGAAGCTTTGAAGATGTGATAGTTTTCTAGATCGTAGCTACCATCCTTAAAGTGCTTAAAAATATCGCATCTCTATATCCGCACATGGCATGAACGTCAATTGCTTCTGTGAATGCTGTTAGCAGTAGGAAAATGAAGAAAATATTTTGAGAATTCAGTAGTCCGGTGGTGCGTATTCTATGCCTAAGTGTCAACCAGGAGCTCTTGGGTCCCAGCAGCGTCCTCGGCCCGTCGTCTGGGTCCGAGCTGTACAGCACGGTGTCCCAGGCCACTGCTCATCAGTATCAATCGTGCGACCCTGTCGGACCGCCTTTGGGAGGCCAACAGGATGTGAGGTAGGTCAGCCTTTTCCTTTCATACTTTGCACCAATCGGTGTATTGACTTGGGTTATCGTTGCTATTGGCCACTGGGTTTGGGTATGTGTGTTTGTTTGAAGGAGGCGCCAGGCCACCGCTTGCTGCTTGCCTCCACACAATGTCTTCCGCACGATGAGTGACGTCGCTGTTGTCTTTAGCTCTAATGCAATAAACATTATGTTTGAAAGTGCGAGTAAATGTTTATTCACGTGTGTGTTAACGCAAAAACAAACCATTCCATGAAAATGCCACAAACATTGATCTTTTGCATCTAACATCCGGATTACAATGAACTTGTTATTGCACGTAGTTGGTCGTTGCTACACGAAACAAGAAACAGGTGGATTTCTCCATGGTCTTTGCGTCCTGATAGATACACATGTTATAGAATTTTTGAAACACGCTTTGTCAAAGAACAACGTAGATGGTGTAATTGATAGCTGCATGTGAAGTAATGCTGTGTAAACATGCCAAAAGGTCTAGTGTAGTTTTACATCAATATTGAATGCATTTGTCATTTGAAAGCTTCCCATAAGATCTTTATGAATATAAGATCATACTTTCACTTATCACTCATTGTGTTCAATAAAACTTAAACGCTATAATGTCAAAGAAAAAAAAGACTGATATCCAGTGAACCCGAGCAATGAAGTTTTCGAAGCTATATTTTAAGAACTCTCGAATTTGGTCATCAAAAAAAAAACATTCACACGTTTCACAAAGTCACACACAGAAATATTACACCAAAATTTTTACTTTGTGGATGTAATGCTGTCACTGCTATAGCTCAGCCATGACTCACTGTATGTCTCAAAATTTATTTCACACGGGATGATCACGTTTTTTGTGGTAGCCCACGTTGTGCCCCTAAATGTGGTTTACATTTTCAGCCGTCTTCCTCCTTTTGAACAAAGTGAGGCCGTTGTGTGGATAATACTGCCACAGTTGGCACTGGGCGAAATGTCAGCCCTGTGCGTAATGAAAAGCCAAGTAAAATTAATATAGAACTAGGCTTCAATTCAAGCAGTGAAGGTTGTTGGGCTTTATATGACACCCAGAACGGTCACCCATTGCGACGTCACTTGAATGACCATTTAAATGGTGCAAGAGCTAGAATAGAGTCTAACCTTCACTAGAAGCGGTGGCCATAAAGTGCGTTTGATTTCGCGCGATCATCTTACCCGACGCAGTGATACCCATGAAGCCTTGCTTCGGGTCATCCAAGCACTCGACATCCATCAGCCTGTCGTTTTCGTTTCTTGCTTTTTGTCCTGGTGACGTTAAAGAGTGTGTGGGTTGAAGCGAATGCTGTTGAAATTCTAGATAGAGTGGGCTCTATAGGCGTCTAATAAATTTACATTATTCACTCTTGAAACGGTTAATAGCATCGTACCTTCGTTGTTTACCCTGAGTGCATTCGAGGAGAGGCACTGAGAACGGCTAATAAATTTTAAGAGCAAAGCTCCTTTTAGTCTAACTTTGTTCTGCGTAAGGCGTAACCGAGAGAAGAAGAGACGAGAAAAAAGCGCAGGCAGTATCTCCCGAACAGTCAAACAGACGGCACTGTCTCATGGAATTACATACAAACTGCAGTTGCGTGAGGAAGGAGTGCCTCTCTCAGTCTCATGGATCATCGCCGTACGTGGCGGATCGTTGGTGCGGCATGGACGGCGGCTCGTGCTCATCGCCTCGTTGGTGGGACATGGACGAAGCGAAATAGAGGAGACAGACGGACGTATGGATGCAAGAACGTATGGACGGGCACATGGACGGATGGATGGAAGCACGCACGGACCGAGAGACACACACTCAGACAGACAGACGCGCGGACAGGAATACAGACAGACAGACAGACAGACAGACAGACAGACAGACAGACAGACAGACAGACAGACAGACAGACAGACAGACAGACAGACAGACAGACAGACAGACAGACAGACAGACAGACAGACAGACAGACAGACAGACAGACAGACAGACAGACAGATGAATGGACAGACGGACGGACGGTTGGATGGATGGACGGACGCTTCGCCCAACTCATCATCATTCACTCCGTGGATATGCTGTGACTTTTTTTTTAATCAGCACCCTTTAAATCGAGCATCCGAGCTTGACTATTTAGGAACGAAGCTCCTTATGCACTCACAATGACCGTCGTCGTCGTAGGTCCCCGGTGTGCACACAGGTGTTGTGCAAATAAATATGGACAGTATACAGGCAAGCTGGTGACACCATAAATATGGAAAAGAGCCAGTACTCGCACGATGTTGTCTACCGAGTTTGTCCGATATGCTTGTAAGTTTGTTCAACAACTAACAGACCACGGTCCGGGACAAATGCACTGACGTAGTGTTCTCTAACTCTCAAATGGACAGGATGAAAACACCATTGTCCTTTCAATTCTGTGACCATAAAGCAGTACTGTTCAAAGCCAAACGCAAACCTCGATT
This sequence comes from Rhipicephalus annulatus, assembly GCA_013436015.1. Taxonomy (NCBI): domain Eukaryota; kingdom Metazoa; phylum Arthropoda; class Arachnida; order Ixodida; family Ixodidae; genus Rhipicephalus; species Rhipicephalus annulatus. Next base: position 45,009 of record WOVY01016276.1, read on the forward strand.
TTCTGCATATAAAGACACACTTTTCAACTCGCAAACATTTCCATAGCCATTTAAAAAACATTTCGTAATTGTCCAAGGAGCGTCGTTCCCTCATCAGTATTCGCTTCGTGCGTACACCACCTTCTTATTTTTCAAGTGTTTATTGCCCATGGAGACGGAACTCTTGCGGAGCAGATGTATACAACTTCGCCTCAGAGGGATACCTTGCTCATAATAAGGAATGCGCATAGTGCCTTCTTTGCAGATCCCTACGAGAGGAATGGGTGGCCACGCTCGAATGACAAGGCCCAACTGTGTGTCCTGAGAAAAGTTTCCTTCCTGCTCGTAGGTGGTGAGCTCACTTCATATCTTTGATGCTTATCCCATCACACTGCCATTCAGGTAACCCCCCGCACAGGACGATCAAACGATGGCTAAAGGGTGTTCTTTTATTCACTTGGTAAAGTTGATGAGAATAAGCGATTAATAAGAAATCACGAACCCGTGGACAAGTCTCGCGATGTCGGACTACTTGTTTAAAAAACATATATAATGTTAGATTAGAATGTCATTTCAATATACTTTGCGGATGTGGGCTAATTAGAAAGAATATCATGTGGCCGCGATTTTAAAGAAAAATTGTGTTTATTGATATGTACGCATACATATTGGCTTTTAACGCCATTATTCTGTGCGCGTCGGGACTGTTTTTGCTTCACTACCAAATGTTGGGTTAGGCAGGCATGAATGAAATAATTAATGAATGACTGGATTTCTTTAGGGGCGAAGCTTTTTATAGCTGCATTGATTCGTCCCTCGTAGCCGTTGTAGTAGTGTGTAACAAGTATAACATTTATACCTCCAAGGGTGTGCTGGTGAGAGATTTCTTCTGTGCGTTGTTGAACAATAAAAGATAGTCCTCAATGTACATATCAATGGCTGCATAGGGGGAATGAGAGACAGGAACATCCGGCTTTTAGTTAACGCACACGCTGCGATCCCCATTAGCAGCCATTGGCATGCACATTGAGCACTATCTGACAAGAAATGTTTGATCCGTTATACTCGCTGGGTGTAACCTCCTCAGTTTTAGAAAGGTTTAGCGAGCGTTGGTTCGCAGTGCCATGAATACAGTGAAGTAGTATATACCATGAACTCGAGGGGGTTAAAGGTGGGAAGTAGACCCGAAGCACAAGCCGTAAGAAAGTGTACGTGTGCCAACTCTCGTTTAGTCCTTGGAATGTCCGCTGGATTGTGGTGCTTCTATATGGGGAATATATGATGAAAAGATGCGAGATGGTTGTACTTGGAGTGTTGAATAGATGGAAGAATGGACACACAGGCAGATGCATAGATGGACGCATGAACGGACGCATGAACGGACGCAGGGGCGGATGCATGGACGAACGCAGGGACGGACGCACGAACAGATGCATGGACGAAAGGAAGCAAGAACGAATAAACGGACGAATGCTTCGCCCCACTCTCCATCATTCACTCCATGGATATGCTGCCTTTTTTAATTATTATTGCGATAGCAATTATATGGACACTCTCGGCTGAATTTTGCTGCCGACGTTGACGGCGGCATCAAGGTATATGTATATGGCACCGTATATGTATACGTATCTATATATATGAAAATGCAAGAAAGAAAAAAAAAAACCTGAAAAATACTCCGGCACTAAATCGAACATGGGACCTCTGCGTCGTGAAAGCGAGGCTTTAACCACTGATCCACCTCCGAGCACGTCGTTTACGGTTCAAACGGCAAGGTATTGATATTTACCACTTACCGCTGCTCACGGGTATCTCAGGTGGAATTGTGTTTTCAGCATTACCCGCAAGATTGCGCAATAAGCGCTCGTCGCCTAAGGTCCCTATAGATCAAACAAGTTTCCAAGGTAGCGTCACTCATTGTTCTCGGCGTGTCATCATGTCGCTTAACCCTCCTTTTTTTCGACATCCGCGTCTGCAATTAGTGCATTTCTTGCACGTGATCTTGCAAATGGCTGGTGGTGTTATTTATTATTATGCAAAAGGTTCAAAACGAGTACGCGTGCGCATATGGCTGCATCAGGATTCTCGCCGTGACCAAAGACGAAATCGTAGCCAGGGCACAAACTGAAGAGGAGGAGCGATTCAGTTGGCGCCAAGTCGGTCAAGATTGTTTCGCCAAGCTTGTCGTTCGATTCAACAGTCGAGTTTTTCAACAATGCTGGTTTGGAGTAAACCAACAGAAAACGGTTTCGCTCTCTTCAACTTACCTCGTGTAATCCGAAATGAAGCATGCCATGAAGTGCACGGCTATGAAACATTTTACGTGAATGATACCGTGCAACTCTGTCGACGTACGTCGACGCGGATCTGCAAAGCGAGTTTATTTGTCGATTTTTATTGAAACGCCAGGAGCGCGCCTAATGCGCGTCTAGCGCATGCCGGTTGTTACAAATATTAGTGCGTACGCACGTATACAAAGCTGCTGGAGCGTGTAATCAACGCACCATCAGGAACATGTCGCTTGACAAGTTAACCATCGCGGCATAAAGGAGCCGAAACGCGCTGCTTAGGGACACCTCACCAGTAGAACTCACACTTTTCAGGAAGACCCACACACCGCACCAGAATCACCTGGCATAACGATTGTCAAAAAGGGCACATTAAAACAAATTGGCAGCATATCCACGGAGTGAATGATGGAGAGTGGGGCGAAGCATTCGCCCATCTATTCTTTCTTGCTTCCGTCCGTCCATGCGTCCGTGCGTGTGACCGTCCATGCGTCCATCTGCCCGTCCGCGCGTGCGTATGTTCGTGCGTCCGTCCCTGCGTTCGCCCATGCATCCGCCCCTGCGTCCGTTCATGCGTCCATCCATGCATCTGTCTGTGTGTCCATTCATCCATCTATTCAACACTCCTAGTACCACCATCTCGCATCTTTTCATCATATATTTCCCATATAGAAGCACCGCCATTCAGCGGAAATTCCAAGAACTAAACGAGAGGTGGCACACGCACACTTTTTTACGGCTTGCACTTCGGGTTCACTTCCCACCTTTAACCACCTCGACTTCATGGTATATACTAGTTCACTGTATTCATGGCACTGCGGTCCAACGCTCGCTAAATTTTTCTAAAACTAAGGAGGCTACGCCCAGCGAGTATAACGTAGCAACCCTTTCTTGTCAGATAGTGCTTAATGTACATGCCATTGGCTGGCTGATAAGGGGGAATGGGGAATGAGAGACAGGAGAAATCGGCTTTTAGTTAACGCACACGCCGCGAACGTTTTATTGTTCAACAAAGCACAGGAGAAATCTCCCACCGGTACCACCTTTTAGGTCAAAATATAACACTTGTTACACACTACGACTACGACTACGAGGGAGGAACGGGTGCCGCTTTAAGGAGCTTCGCCCCTAAAAGTCATCGCGGTGCTGCTAATCAAGCGTTCGTGCCAGTCTGGCCACGGTTTTTCCTTGAGTGTGCACAAGCCGGCAGTAATCACCCGTCACAACGTCACGCCCTGTGGTCGCTGACAGGATCCAGCAAGAAGCGCGTTTATGTGTCACAGCCGAACAAAACACAGTCGGAGAACTGGACTAGTTATAACTGAATGAACTACGATGTATGGCGTGACAGAGACCACAGAACATCTACCACTTTGGCAAGACGCCATGACTAGTGGTGTAAAATCAACGTCTACTAAAAAAATTATGCCTGGAACGTGAGCCACGAATGCGCTGCCCTACCATCTAATTCCCCCCTCCCCCTCCTTCGGTATGAAGGTGAGCGTCTCCGACGGCCGCCCCTTGCGAACACAGCAATGCTCTTACAGGCTGTGTGTTCCAATACTTACTGTAGACGGCTAACTAAACAGCTAAATGGACGGTGGCCATCTTAAGTCCTATTAGAATTCTCACGTAGCCGGCAAAATAGACAGCTCCGAGAAGACCGCATCGTAGACAAATACGATGCAGGCTACTTTGCTGTCTAAACAAGATGGCGGCTCATTGAATCGCTCAGATAGATCGAAAATCACCGGAATGGTCGTCTGCACACAAGTTGACGCTTTCTCAGACGCTAAATGTGAGTAACGTTTATTTGTTTTTATTTCAACACGAAATAAGCCAGAAAATACAACTGTTACGTTTGTTCATTTTAGCTTTTTCTTCTCGACGCGAGGTGGCGCATCGTCGCGTAAAAGCAGTCTAAATGTGCTCCATTTCTCGGACACGTTTCCATGGGCTCGAAGCTGTCTTCTAAGCAGTCTTCGTAGACTGTCTACGTGCTGTCTAAGAATCGAAACACAGCCACAGTTGCCCCCGAGTAGCCGTGATTTTACGTGACAGAGTGGTATGGTTATGCCATGTGACTGAGCGGTACGGAGGTGAGCGGTCTCATGCGGCGGCCGGTCGCAACACAAGGCATGAGGCATGGCCTCCGAGATTGCGTGCTGGCGGAATTCTCCCAATTGAAAAGAGAGCGACGTTCCAGGCATAGTTTTTCTAGGAGGCATTGGTAAAATATAGAACTGCACAACGTTGCTAGTTCGGAAATGCACATCCCGCTTGCTCTTGTGTTGTACCGTTTATGTTCATGAAGGTAACCGTTTATTCTACGAATAATTTTGTTCCATTTTGTTTCATTTACATCTATTCCACGTAGCAACTGAACCCCAACATTCGCTTTTTGATGAAAGTTCTGAACTTTCTAGGGGGTGCTCCAGGAACATAGGCGAGTAGGAAAGGGAAAGGTGTCGCGGCCTTGGAAACTTATTTCATCTAGGGACCTTAACGTCGCTTGGCGGCGCCTGCTCTAATCTACTACGCGTACTTTGCCCGGCTTAGAGAAGGGGAGCGACGCGCCCTCGCGCGTCCTTATCTCGTGGTGGCGATGAGGGGAGGGTCGTACGTCTTGACTGCCTTCGGGCTTTACTCGGAACGATTCTGTTGTAGTTACCGGGCACACAAAGATCACTGCAATCATTGCAGTCTCTGTTTGCAAAAAGCGCGCGCTTTTCAGACACAGCGAAGTAACAAATGAGATACTTATTCGCGTGCATCCGTACCTCTGAGTAGGTTTTGCGCGTTATTTGTACGTGAGAAATTGGGGGCACGTTTCGATCTGCTTTCCAATCTGCGCGTGACCTTTCACTTTGTTGCTATCGCATTCACTGCTTCGCCTTTGCGTCAAAGCTGTGACTTTTTTATTTTTTTAATATTTATTGAGAAGAGAATATAGCATTCATATTTGTTGTGGTAGGAAATCGCGTAAAAGGGCGGCAGATTTCATCATCCAATTCCAAAAAATTACATCGCTTTCTTCGTTCCACGGTGGCTTCAAATAATTCTAGATTGGAAACATCTGCGAGTTATTAGCGGCACAGCTAAAGCCAGTATTAGCCTATGAATTTTTTTTTTGAAATACGTAGGATTCTCACGTGATGAGGCTCGCGAGATATCCCGATTAGACAGCAAGTGTTATAGCTCTACGAAGATAGTTCAACTAAAACCTAAAACATTGCTGTACTGCACCCATGTTAATACCAGGGAGGTGATGTGCCATAACGCTATCCTATGGTGTGCTTTACGGAAACCCGTAACACAAAGGTGTATGTGGAGCAGTGTCAGTCTGAAACAACTAGCCGTCTCAAACAAGTACGATGAGGGAGAGAAAACCTGCATTTCCTTCGCTGTTATGAAAAATACCACAAACACCTAAAGTGGCAGCGTCTTTTCCTCTCCTCAACTTCTTTTTCTCCAGTAAGATTATAAAGGTCAAGTTTCGCATTGAGGACTTCGATTCCTCTTAGTCATTTTTTTACCCTTCAGGTCTGGTGAGTCTAGTTTGTCAAAACTGCGAAGAAATAATGACCGCGAACCTTAGACGAACGATTAAGCAGGTGGCCTTGCAACAGAAATGAGGCTTATACAACATTCCGCGGATGCAATACTTGTGTCCCGTTTCATTTACGACAATTTCGCAACACACAAAACAGCAGGCGCATAGATCGGGGTAGTGCGCTTATAAAAGATGCCTTCGACACACCAGCTGCACGATTTGGTTTTACCAATGCTGTTGTCTTGGCACGTTGTGAAGCTTTGTTCTCCCAGTATGTTTTTCATAACTCCCTGGCAGACTTAATGTGTTGTAACTATTCGTGCATATGAAATGGGGTTTATTAACGAAGTCTGATAGCACTTAGATAGCCGGTGCAGCAAGAAACGGTCAAATAGCCTGGGCGTCTACAGCTCACGTAGTTCGCCCTAAAAGCCGAAACGTTCTGTACTGCTTTTTAGAAATTATAGTTTGATGTTGTCGACGTTGTTTTATATCGCAATTTATCGTAATGCTATGCTGATCGTGCTTTTCAAGCATATTTACGACAACAGCGAAGGTGAATACATTGAAATAAGAAGAGAAAAATACAATAGAGAATAAACATGTGTATTTTGAGAATGTAGCTTGGAAAAGGCGTCCCTGTAGTCCGGAATACCTCGAGCGAAGCCGGCTTTCTGGGCCCTCACAACAAGCCACGGCTGATTTTCGGTACATTAGGTGATCATTCACGCACTTTTGTTAGCAATTATTTTGTTCTTCAGACAAAATCCTTATATCCTTTGCCAGACAAGTCGCAGGGCAAAAAGCAGGTGCGACGAAAAGTATTCACATCAATTCTTGACCAAGTGAAGTGACTCTTTAGTATAAAAATAATCCACGCATATACACGGAGTGAATTATGAAGAGTGGACGAAACACTTGGTATGGCATGGGTGAGCTGTGTTGTATCCGTTACCAAAAAATAACTACATACGTTACTCGTTATAACAACAAAAAGGGACACGTTACCACCCTACCTTGCCTACAAGAAAGGTAACGGTTTACCGTTACAGTTACCGAAAAAAAAGTAACGGATGTTGTCTGTGCTGGTGCTACACAATGATAAACTTTAGTAACTATGTTTTTGTTACAGGAACTCAGACGGACATTTTTTAACCTCAAATTTATTATTCTCATCAAAAATAGCTCCCGAAAAGGGTTATAGTCAATATGATTATTTAATGAGTATGATTTGTACGATAGTACCGAACCTTACAAATATTGGAGTGGTTTAAGTGGCTTGTAGCATGTGGTGGCTTGTGACTCTATAGCACATGGTCAAGTCATTTTAAATGCGAATGCATTTCTTAGTCGGGCTATATCAGGCATCCGGCGTTGTCTGCGGCGGTGTCCGCGCGCCGACAGGTGTTATCTCTCCACTCTCACTCCCTCTCCCATAGCAACAGCTGCGGGCGTGCGCGGTTATCCTCGGCCCTAGCAACCGGAACATGTAGAAGTGTAGAAGGAACACGGGAAAGTGTAGAAGAAGGTAGACGCAGTGCTTCGCCACTGTTTCTCTCGCCGTTCGCTCTTTCTCCTCCCTTCACCCCACTCTCCCGTACCATCGCGCTTCACTCTGAACCATTCACTGGCTGGGCGCCTCCCAAGCACATCCTGAAATATGTTCTCGACATGCCGCTGTGAGCTGCCAACGCCGAGACAAGAACGCTGACGCCCCACTCTCCCGTCCGCTCGCTCCTCACTCTCGACCGTTCACTGACTGGGCGCCTCTCAAGGCGATGACAGAAGTCACTGAAGGCGAATGATCTTACGGCAACGTTGCCCTTTCTCGGTACAAGAAATGCAATCATATTCCCTCACGATTACCTTCGGGGAGGGGGGGGGGCGTTTTTTTTCATTGCGACATGTAAACAATACCAGATTCAATCATCCACGCTAGCTGCAAGGAAAGTATCACTGAACCCTCAAGGAATTTACAGTAATAGGCTTCTTATTGAGTACGAACAGCCCCTCCAGTGGAGATCGTTGAAATGGAAGCGAGTGGTCCTTGGACTCCCCCAAAGAAGCGCACCAGTGGGCAATCGAAGAGACCTGCATTGGCGCTTTCTTTAGAACGAGGGGGGGGGGGGGGCATGTGCACGTTTGTTACACTAGATGTCCCCCGGTGCACTCCTCTCGCAGGGAGCCGGTGCGCACACGAAGGCTCCCTAATCTCTCGTCTTGTTTGGGTCACCAAAGCTTATGACGGATGCCTCATCAACTCCAGCGCGCACGTGGTGACCACATTCACAGAAAAAGCCTACTCTGACGGCAAGCTAAAGGAAATGCCTTATGGCTTAGTCGCAGACAAAATATTTGTGCATAAACATTTCTCGTTTTTTAGTCTATATATGCCCCATTTCCCCCTTCCCCAAAAAAAAATGCTGCCTATGCACCTGCTTTGCGGTAACCGCGGTTAGGCGACTAATTGTGGCTATGTCTGCCGTGCATCTGGCAGTAACATTTGTTAACCGTAGTGTTTGTGTAAAAGCGGTATAAAGGAGTTTAGTTGAAAAGTGGATAGCGAAAAACCAATTCAACCAAGGTAGCGAGAAAAAAATAAATATGTTTTCTTTTACTCACAAGAAAAAAAAATCAATGTTTGGCGCCTCCGTCGCATTCCTTTTAAAAGTTTTCTTTCTGCCATGGGGTCACACGTATTGTGCATGATGTGAGCATTCCTTTAGGCTGGCTTCATTGGTATAGTGTACCTGTAGACCAGTTAAGTTAGCGGCTGTTTTCTGGATGAACCAACATTTCACAAAAAAATCACAGAATATTCACAAAGTGCATGATGATCAGTGGGGTGAAGTGTCCGTCCGCCCAATTGTTCTTGCTATTCACAAAGTGCATGATGATCAGTGGGGTGAAGTGTCCGTCCGTCCAATTGTTCTTGCCTCTGTCCGTTCATGCGTCCGTCTCTGTGACCGTTTGTGCGCCCATTCATTCATCCGTCCGTCCATGCATCCATCCGTGCGTCCATCCGTCTGTGCGTCCGTCCATGCGTCCGTCCTTTCATGCGTCAATCCGTCCATCGATCCATCCGTGCATCCGTCTGTCTGTCCATCCATTCATCCCTCTAGCGAACACTCCAAGTACCACCATCTCGGGTCTTTTCATCCCATATTCAGCATATAGAAGTACCGCCATCCAGCGGACATTCAAAGGACTAAACGAGAGGTGGCACTCCCGCACTTTCTTACAGCGTGCGCTTCGTGTCTACTTCTCACCTTTCACCACCTCTAGTTCATGGCTATGTACAAGTTCACTATATTGATACGTGTATGGAACTGTCTCTTCGGCACAGCTGAAATGGCACCCGAAAGAAGGAAGACGACAACGTGGTTGTTGTGGGTTGGTCTCTCGGCGCTTCCCCCGTTGGCCTGCATGACTGTGCGCTCTTTAAGCCGTTAGCAAGACCTGCTGTTGGTGAATAAATCTTCCCCGTAACATCTTTTGGTGGAAGGTTCGGGGTCTTTACACAACCCGGCTCTTGAACTCCGCAGTAGACGCCAGCTTTGTCCAGCCGCGATGCCTGAAACCGGCACTCAGGCCTCGCCATCCGCGCCGGCTCCATCACCTTTAATTCCTCCCCCCCCCATCTTCTTGACCCTGGCACGACGGACAGCACCAACGTCCAAGAATGGCTCGTAATATTCGAGCGCGTCAGCAAGCACTACATGTGGGACGAAACGCTTATGTTGGCAAATATTCTATTCTACCTACGGGGTACGACACGCGCCTGGTATGAGACGCATGAAGAAGAATTAACCAGCTGGGACGCATGCAAGCTAAAGCTTCGTGACTTGTTCGGTTGGTCAGTTGCTCGTCTGATGGCAGCCAGGCAGGAACTCGCGTCCCGTGTTCAATCATCGACGGAGTTGTACGTCACATACATCCAAGACGTACTGGCACTGTGGCGGAAGACTGACAAAAACATGCCTGAGGCGGACAAGATCAGCAACGTGTCGAAAGGCATTACTGATGATGCTTTCAACATACTAATGTGTAAGAATTGTACCACTGTCGACTTCGTCATATCTGAATGCCGACTATTTAAACAAGCTAAAAGCAGGCGAATAACCCACCACTTCACGAGACTACCAAACACCGCTGCGACTTCGTCTTGGGAGGATTCTGCAGCGCCTCATTCACTCGCGCCTCCTGCGAATATCACAAGGATTGTTCGCCAGGAGCTGGAAGCCATGGCACCCGCTTCCTGTCAGCCCCCTGCGCAAGACAACTGGGCAACAGTCTCGCTTATTCAAGCCGTCGTACGTCAGGAGTTCGCTAACCTGGGCGTCCAGGTTCCCCAGCCCACCAGGATCATGCCGCAGCCTATGAGCACTCCCATCCACAACGCTGAACACCACTCTGCTCCACTTGTAGCTGCGGCATTCTTCGACTCTTCGGTTTTCACCACGCTACCGAAATCCATCTGAGTGGCGCACGCACGATGATCTACCCATATGCTTTTCTTGCTCTCGAGTTGGGCACATCTCCCGCCATTGCCGCAACAGGTGGTATTTCCGGCCAAGCTTTCCTAATGTCGACCGCCGTCAGGACCATGGACACTATTGGCAACCCGCTTTTCCGGATGACTATCTTCAGGATCCTTCACCTCGCTGTTCATCTCCACGCTCCGAACCGTCCTAAGCTGACGTCTTCACCCAAAGAAACTGGTCTAGCCGCCCGCCGTCACCTCAGGCTTGGCCATCACGCTGCCCTCAATGCCACCGCTCTCCGTCACCGGCTTATTTTGGTCATCCCCCGGGAAGCTGACGAGTGCAGCTTCTGGAGGTGACGCTGCGTTGATGACTCTGAACAAAAACTCTCAACCGGCTACAAATCCAAGACGCAATTTACGTCGAGTGTTCGTTGATGGCCACGCCGTTACTGCTCTAATTGACACTGGTGCCCAAGTATCTGTTATGAGATCAACACTTCGATCTCACCTGAAAAAGGTTCTCACACCTGCTAGGTTCTCTACTATTCGAGTGGCCAAAGGAAGTCGAACATCGGTGCTTGGCATGTGCACTTCCCGCGTTAATTTTGCTGGCCACCACACTTCCGTTCTCTTAGCAGTCCTTGGTGCTTGCCCACACGACATCATCCTTGAAGTTGATTTCTTAACCACCCACTCCACCCTCATCGATTGTTCGACAGGTATCTTACGGCTCGAATTGCCTTTGTGCACTGATTTCACTCCTCCAAGTCGCACTCGGCTATGGTCCGTGGAGTCTCTACGGCTACCGCCTCAGGCTGCTATGTACATTCCTGTGTCTCCCTTTCTGTCCGTTCCTGATTGAGACTATCTGGTGGCTCCCCTCATTGAGTTGACCCTTACGCACCACATCGCACAACCACATACTATAGTGGTTGTTGCTAACAACACGGCGCTACGTCCAGTTCTGAACTTCTCTATGTCGACCCAAGTTCTTCCCCAAGGCATCACTTTAGCGGATTTTTCCACCCTTGATTAATGTTGATGTTTGATTTGTTCTTTTATCCCTGACACTAAGACTGTGGCGAAACCTATCATTACCTCGCAATATAAGGCGTTCCTCGACAAAATGATATCCGGCGACTTCTTACCTTCCCAAGTTGCAGCGCTTCCGTGTGTTCTATTTTCTTACCTGTATATCTTTGACGTCGACGACCGTCCCCTCGGCCGCACAAGTGCCGTAATAACCGCATTGACACCGGCGACGCCAGTCCACTCCACAAACGCCCTTATCGCGTGTCACATGCTGAGCGCCAAGTTATACAGATGGCCGGAGGTCGAGAAAATGCTATGAAAGACATCATTGAGCCTTCATCGAGTCCTTGGGCATCCCCTGTGGTCTTAGTTAAAAAGAAGGACAATACCTGGCACTTTTACGTCGACTATCGCCGCCTAAATCGGATCACCAAGAAGAACGTTTATCCCCTACCCCGAATCGATGATGCGCTCGACTGTTTCCACGGCGCCATTTCTCGTCCCTTGACCCTTGATCCGGATAATGGCAGATTTCGGGCGACGACTGCGACCGCGAGAAGACAGTATTCATCACACTCGACAGCCTTTACCAATTCAAGGTCATGCCTTTTGGGTTGTGCAATGCCCCGGCTACTTTGGAACGTATGATGGACTCTCTTCTCCACGGTTTCAAATCGTCGACCTGCCTTTGCTATCTGGATGATGTAATCGTTTTCTCGCCCTCCTTCGAAAGCCACCTGTCTCGTCTCTCGGCAATTCTTGACGTTTTTTGTTGCACTGGTGTCTAACTGAATTCGTCGAAATGCTCCTTTGGTTGCCGGCAGATTAAACTACTCGGCCACCTTGTTGACGCCACTGGTGTTCGACCCGACCCTGACATAGTCCATGCAGCCCGACAATTCCCGGTTCCGCGTTCCACACAAGAAGTTTGCAATTTTATTGGGCTCTGCTCATACTTCTGCCGCTTTGTCTTCAACTTCGCGGATATTGCTAGGCCCCTCACTGATCTCCTCAAAAGGAACGTGGGCTTTTCTTGGGGAAGGACCAAGAACATTCCTTTGCGTCGTTGATTACCGCCCTCACATCACCACCTCTGTTGGCTCATTTTGATCCAGCGGCTTGAACAGAGCTTCGCACCCATGCAAGTGGCGATGGCATTGGTGCTATGCTCGCTCAGATACAGAATGACACCAACCGTGTGATAGCCTACGCAAGTCGCCTTCTGTCGCAAGCGGAAAAAAATTATTCCATCACTGAGCGGGAATGTTTAGCCCTCGTTTGGGCCATTGCGAAATTCCGTCCGTACTTATACGGACGTCCGTTCGCAGTCATCACGGACCATCATGCGCTTTGCTGGCTGTCGACGCTTAAGGACCCTACAGGAAGACTCGGCCGATGGGCACTTCGATTACAGAAGTACACGTTATCGGTTGTGTACAAATCTGGAAAGCTGCACAGCGATGCTGACTGTTTATCCCGGAATCCCGTTGATCCACCTAACTCCACTGATTTGGAATCTGATGCCTGCGTTTTAGCCATCACTGACCTTCTGAACGTGGTCGACGAACAGCGTCGAGATCCATCGCTGCTCACTATCATAGACCGCCTTCAATCGCGTCATACTGACCCTTCTCTTAGCAGATTCCTGTTTAAGACAACGTTTTGTACCCCCGCAACTTACATCCCGTCGGCGTGGTACTTTTACTCGTCGTACCACATCACCTGCGAAAGGATGTTCTGCGACAATTCCACGACGCTCCAACTTCTGGACATCTGGGAGTCTCCAGAACTTACGACCACGTTCGATGACGAGTATTCTGGAAGGGTCTCTATCGCTCCGTTTGCCGTTACGTCGCATCTCGCGACCTCTGCCAGCGCTGAAAGAAGCCTACGACTTCCCTGCCAGTCTTCTTCAAGCTATTCAAGTTCAAGCTAAGCCGTTTTACCGAGTTGGGTTGGACTTGCTAGGTCCCTTTCCTACTTCTACAATGGTAAATAAATGGATTCGCCTCTAACCTTCACCTATAACTCGTCGCGTCATGAAACAGCAGGCTAGTTCCTATTTTATCAACTTTTTGGACGTCATCTCTTACTGCCCTTCGACACACTGCTTTCATCAGATTAACCATTCTCCCCTTCGTACGCTCAGGACGTGATCACCCGTGCTCTCACGGCACGCGCGGCAGCGCGCGCTTGGTTACCGTCATTGCAGACAGCACAAAAGTCCATTTACGACCGTCGACATAGGGATGCCGTTTTTTTTTTCTGCGGGATCTATTGTTTTCCTGTGGTTCCCATCTGAACATGTCGGCCTCTGCGAGAAACTACTATCGCGATACGCTGGGCCCTACCGAGTCCTTCGTCAGGTCACACCTGTGGCCTATACGAGATTGCCGCTACTACAAACTCATCAGCTGCTGCGCACAGAACGGAAATGGTTCACGTTTCCCGTCTCAAGCCCTACAACGCGGCCTAGCTCATTTAACAGACCCCGCTACGGTGCCTTACCGGCCGGGGTGATGATACGTGTATGGGACTGTCGCTTTGACACAGCTGAAATGCCACCCGAAAGGAGGAAGACAACAACGTGGTTGTTGTGGTTTGATCTCTCGAGATTCCCCCGTTGGCCTGCATAGCTGTGCGCTCTTTAAGCCGTTGGCAAGACTTGCTGTCGGTGAATAATTCTTCCTCATAACAATATTTATGGGGCCCATCCCTCGCTAAACCTTGCTAAAACCAAGGAGGTTACGCTCAGTGAGTTTAAGTGGAAACCTTTTCTGGTCAGATAGTGCTTAAAGTACGCCCATCAGATACTTGTTTTTTTTTTTAGTAAGCATCAAATGATGGGCAAACTTTATGGGAGAATAAACCAGCAATACTTGTCTCTGTAAGTTATTTCACCAGAAACAACTATCCGTTTACTTATGATTAACGTGCACGGGTTTCCATCTCAATCGAAAAGCGTGCGCGCGTGCCGCTCCTCTAGTCCGGCCGTGGAGGTGGCTACCTACTACTACGACGATGGCTACATACATCGTGGACGCATGACCCACGGCATAGAGAGCTTCGGCCCCAAAAATCCGCTTTTAAATCGGGGCCTAGCCCCCGTACTCAGGACCGCTCCTTTACTTCAACTTGAAAGCGCCTTCCATGCAGTGTGTTTGAAACGCGTCTGTGCGTTTGTGCTGCCTTGGCATCGCCTAAAGACAGAGTGTTCGAAAAGCGTTTGTGCCGCATTCAAGTCGGTGGCTGTTTGAGTTAAAGTCAAGCAGCGTTTTAAGTGTACGATGCAGAACTTTTCCAACTTGAGGCGGTGGTCGTTCCCTACGCTGTGCTCTGCGAGCTCACTTCTTTGTCACTCGAACTTGTAGACGTCGGTTTTATGTTGCCGCAGGCTCTCGAATAAGAATTTGCTTTCCCATGTACGAAGCGTAGCAATAAGCTTGTGGTATGGAGTAAACCAGTCGATGCGCTTTCCCTTCCTGCAGCCTGTCTTGGCACACGGGCCAGCAGTCCACCTTCTACAATCCAATTTCAAAGACGTTTATACAGTTTGTCGTGGCGGATTTCACGGCTTTCGTCAAGCTACGTCTTGCGATGGCCCAAAACTTCCCACAGAGTCAGGGCGTTTCAGAAATACTTATCAGCAATTTATACGAAAAAAAAAGTGGTTCCACCCTCATTTTTTTGTCAAAGCCTGCAGGTGGACAATGGTCTGACGCTGCTACAAAGAATTCTTTGGAGTGAGCTCTAGAAAAATGCCACCTACAAAATTGAAAGAAAAATGTAAACAACAGCATGAAACCACACGCTACCGAGCATAGTAATGTAAGTGCGTTACCCCTTACAGTTCTGATATAAGTACGTTACTACCGAAAAAGTAACGCGTTATCGGTAACGGCGTAATTTGTAACGCGTTGCCGCATTCACTGCTGGTGAGAAAATGTGCGGTACCCGAGTATTGCCCTATATAATATAAGGAGACTGACATACAGTGAAAAAAAAACATAAAAGTCGATGAGAAAGCAACGTCCTTCGGTTTATTATAACTACGTTAAAGCCCGACTAGTATAAAAGGTTTGTGCTTGTCGCTGTTTCATATTACGCGGTCACAATGGACCTTTCTAGAAATTGGTGCGCGCCACCTAGGCTGGCCGCAAAGCATTATGGGAAGCGTGAACGCCGGCGGAGTGTCGTCTGCTCGCGGAAGCGCTGGCTCGCCTCGTTTCCCGCCGCGCGTGGCCGTACGAACGCATCCTTGCCGGAATATCGTGCGTGATAACCCTGCTTCGATGTGCACTCACAGAAGAGGCACAACGCATAGCAACATAAAGTAAGCAAACTTATTAGGTACCCAGGAAAATGCTAACGTAACAGCGAAAGAGTCCATTAAATCGGAAACACTACGCAGCTTTTGCGTTGAGCCCATTCGCTTCGTTGGTCGTATTTCCATGTAACAGAAGCTTTTCTCTTTTGTTCTATTTTTAGCATGACCGTACAGCTTTTCTATTAGTACTTTATGTTAAGCACTATCACTCATGAGTCATGATATGCTTCCGTGTGATACGCGGTGCAAGACCGTGGCACTTCGTGCATGACAATCAATGTCAGAATCCGACCCCTAAGAATGGGTTCGAGCCCCACTATGCTGGTGGATCAGAATTCTAATTGCCCGTTTTCAGTTGTTGTGCCTGAGGAACTTTGCACTCAGGACGCCGAGAGTATAATAAAGAGCAGCTACAAACCCACCCATAGAGCGGACATCAAGTGGGTACTTTCGTGTGCAGAGATTACAAAGTTCAGTGCAGTGTCGCACTTCATAAAGCGAGAATATTCTGCACATTTGGCTTCGCAGTCTTGTGAAACAGCGTAAAACATGCTGTCTCTGTGTCGTTCCTGTTAAGAACTTAAAAAATTACGACCTGACTGCGCAAACGGTAACAATATGCAACAGAATGGGCGTTAGTGTTCACAATTTACACAATACTCTATTTTACTGCTTGAACTCCTGTGATCCCTTGTTTTATTACAGTTTATGATTTTGCGAATTTAGTAAATTGTCGTTTCGTTGCGGATGGCTCTCCAAGCTGCAAAAACATACAGCTGTTCCTGTCACATTTGCCTAAACGGCCATGAACAGTCATCTGAAGGACTCGCCTCAAGAGTATTCAGAAGCGAAAATTCCGCAGATTATAGCATTCTCGTGGTAGTAATAAGCACTCAGTGTCTGGGCACAGTATGTTCAAACCAGAAAACGTTGATAAGTTATGCTGTTTAAGGCTGCTAATGCTGAGACTGTGACTTTAAAAGGAATGGTGGAAGCCTCAATCAGTGTGGGAAATGTATAGAACACCGCAGCAGGGCTTACATCAGTTGACCACGTTACCTGCTGTGAGTATCGCTTTTTGTATCCGTAATAACGAAACTACCACTAGCACTCCTTGCCTAGACCTCGAAACCCAACCCCCCCCCCCCCAAAAAAAAAACGAGGTGCGCGAAGCCACAATAGGTGAGGCTAATAATCACAAAGTAGGACTGCAATAAAAAAAAACTTGCAGTGTTTTTTATGGATTTACCCAAGACGACTTGAAGGCCAAAGCCCTTCTTTTTTTATTCAGTCGGTTCACTGGCCTTCTCCTACCCATCGAAAGGTTTTCTACACCTACACTGACTTTGCGCTCGTTCTATGAGAGGAGGCATTCCAAACATTTACTACCTCACCTAATTTTTCTCGGTCTCCATGATTGGCGGGCCGATCACAGAGGCAGTGCAAAGCGACGATGTCATGTGATGACGTGATAATTAGATCATCATGATGACTTTACACATTTTGTGTAAGGTCCAGAACGTTACAGAATGTGTAAGGTGTGTGACCGTACACATTCTGTGATCCGTGGCGTCACGATGGCGTTTTATGGTGACGCGATGACGCGATAATTTTCGCGTTGCTCTTGTTGACGCCACCGCCACGGGATGCCCCAGCCACCGACCGAAGATTTTTGTTTTTAGGCGAGAGCTGTGGGTGCCTCATCAAGCGTTAAACTTGACCGTTTGCGTCCCGTGTCGACGACGTCGAGTGACCCAAAAAATCATCACGTGGTGACAAAATACATGACGTCAAACACCGCCAAAAATGTGAAATCACTTAAACGTCATGTGACTTTACGTGATCACGTCGTCACGTGATACCCGAGATTGTTCAAGGTGGTCTGATCACGGAGGAAATTATGTGCAGCAATTTTTTAAAGGGTGGTGTGACTGGTGGTGGGCGTGGGCCTCGGCAGGGGGTGCAAAAGAGGTACTTACCCTACTTGAGGCACGCCAGCACTTGCCCACGCCCAAGCTACACCAGTGCTCTCCTCCAGCCGCGGTGCAAGACGGGTTCGCACTCATGGTATCAACCTGCTGGCACTCATGGACTGGCGGGGTAGACTCTGCACTACGGCTGACAATAAAAACGAGATGGTGTTCACCTTCGTGTCATCTTGGGTGAATGCGCAAGGGACCCTGTGATTCGCTTTTGAGGCATCTAACGGTGTCCCCGCAGGGGCGCCTGCGCAAGTAGGCGTTTGGTGTGTAGCGACACCACGGACCCGAGCTAACGGGGGAGTTTCTACTCCCTCCCACGCCTAGCCGTGCGTGGCTTTGCCGTGTCCGGGGAAAAGGGGATCCTGGGGGTTGAGCCGACGCTGGGTGATTGGACCTTGAAGGCCCCCTGGCAGAGGCAACACACCCCTTCGACCCCTGGGCTGACCCACGCAGGGGAAATTGGCAGTCGCCTTTTCCTATCTCTCTCTCCCTACATCTTCGTCTTTTGTTCTCACTTTACATCTTTCCTGTCTTTTCTTCACTTCATTTTACTTCCAATTTTTCCTGGCGGCAAGGGTTAACCTAGTGTAAATATCCAACCTTGGGTAGATATATTAGGTTATAGCAGCCATGTACGGCTGGCGCCTGCGCCTCCTTCGCGTCTCGCAGCGTCCCCTTGTTGGGCTCGGTGGTGGGTGGCTGGCATGGCCGCCGAATAAGCTATCAAATTTATGGGAACCCCTAGCCCTCTTACAACTAATCGCCCCTCCAAGAGGTGGCACACCGATGCAATTTTTGAGTTTGTTCCACACAAAAAAGATAACTTCCCCAAATACCACATAATTCACTGTGAAAGTACAGAAAAGAAAGCTAGAAGTATTTCACATTTCCTTGTGTCCAAATGTCTCATAGAAACGCTGGGCGCAGGCTACAAGGCCACAAAGACTGCCAGTGGTGACCTGTTACTTGAATTAAAAGACAACGCACAGTACCAGAGACTACATAAACTCACAGCATTTGGGGATCAGCCTATCACAATCACACCGCATCGAACCTTGAACACAGTGAAGGGTGTTGTATCAGATGGAGACCTGATGGACCTCTCTGATGATGAACTTCTAACAGGCAGGAAAGAGGAAAACGTCATTCAGGTGCAGCGTATCAAAATAAGAAGAGAAAATAAGGAAATCCCAACGAAGCACATCATACTAACTTTCGCATCTAGCACCCTCCCAACTGAAATAGCAACAGGATATCTTAAACTGCCAGTTAGACCTTACATACCCAACCCGAGGCGCTGCTTTAAGTGTCAGAGGTTCGGGCACGGCTCCCAGAGCTGCCGAGGACAGATTACCTGCGCGAAATGCGGCACCAAAGGCCATACCGCTGAAGATGACTGTCAGCTACAAGTGCACTGCGCAAACTGTGAGGGTGACCATCCTGCATATTCCAGGTCATGCGTGGCCTGGAAAATGGAAAAAGAAATTATCAGTACAAAGTTTAAATTGAACATAAGCTTCCGTGAAGCGCGGCAGCGCGTTTCCCCGCATTTTTCTGGGAACACATCGTATGCCGAAGTGGTGCGAGGGGGGTCAGCACCACTTCGGTTTTCGGCAATGCCTTGGACCACGCCCAGCGTGCCGAGGCAAACGCCACAAGCCCCCATGGGGGGAGCAGCCTCGGCTGCCCCACCCTCCTTGAATACAGCCCCACCGAAGGCTCCTGTGAACCTTGGCTGCAGCCAGGGCACCACACAAACTAAAGAGGTCCCCTCGACCTCCAGCCCGGTGGGGTTTAAGGCTCCGTCTGTCACGACGAAGCCTACAACGAAAACATTATCTGTCGCCTCTCCTGAGGCGATGGACACATCAACTGCACCGGCGCAGACTGCGCCAAAAGAGCGGCGAGGTTCCCTCGACCACCCTAAAAAAGACAAAACGGTAATTACAGGGCCTTCTAAACGCTCTGTAAGATAAGTCACTTCTCTCTTTAGACACAAGCCACACTCATTTCGTACACACAGCACTTCTTTACTCCCATAATGGAGACACAAATTATACAATGGAACGTCAGAGGACTACTTCGAAACCTCGACGATGTCCGAGAACTTCTAAACAAACATTCTCCAAAAGTGCTGTGTGTACAGGAAACACACTTAAAATCCAAGAATACAAATTTTTTGCGTCAATATGTTATCTTTCGAAAGGACAAAGATGATGCTGTGGCACCATCTGGTGGTGTAGCCATTATTGTTAATCGAGGAGTAGCATGTAGCCATCTACCACTACTAACATCCCTAGAGGCAGTGGCTGTTCGAGCAGTTCTATTGAATGAGCTCGTCACCATCTGTTCTCTATACATACCGCCACAACACCGCCTGGAAAAACATGATTTTCACTCTTTAATAGACGAGTTACCAGAACCTTATCTGGTTCTAGGGGACCTGAATGCGCACAGCGGTTTATGGGGTGACTGTCAATGTGATGCACGAGGTCGTCTCATCGAACATTTCCTCTTTTCATCAGGTGCTTGTCTGTTGAATAGAAAACAGGCAACATATTATAACCTTGCAAACAATACTTACTCCTCCATAGACCTCAGTATCGCATCTCCTTCACTTGTACCATTACTTCAGTGGAAAGTCATAAATAACCCATACGGAAGTGACCATTTTCCTTTGGTTTTGAGTACACCAATAATACATGAATGTCCTCCACATGTTCCCAAATGGCTGATAAAGAAAGCTGACTGGGAACAATTTCAAAAAATTACTCACTTAAGTTGGACCGAAATATGCGGATTAGGCATAGATGAAGCTGTGCAGTACTTCACGGCCTTTCTTACTGACGCAGCAGCCAAGTGCATTTCACAAACATCTGGACTTCCCGGCAAACGACACGTCCCGTGGTGGAACACTGGTTGTCAGAATGCGCGAAAGGAACAGAACAGGGCATGGAGGTTGCTGCGGAACTCGCCGACAGCGGAAAACCTTGAGATCTTTAAGAAAATAAAATCTCGAGGCAGGAGAACGCGCCGGCAGGCCAGAAGAGAAAGTTGGCACAAGTTTTTATCAGGGAAAAATTCATATACACAAGAGGCCAAAGTCTGGAACATGGTCGGTAGGATAGCAGGAAAACAAGTACACACACTTCCACTCGTAAACACTCAGGGTGATACCTTGGAAGACCAGGCAAACTTCCTCGGTGCACACTTGGAACGGGTATCCAGCTCGTCCCACAATACTGACACTTTCCAAAAATACAGAAGAAGAATAGAAAAGCAGAAACTAGAACACAAATCCACTAGATACGAGGCATATAACCAAGCTTTCAGTCTAGCTGAGCTCCGAACATCTCTAAACTCCTGCAGTACTTCTGCCCCAGGTTCTGACCGTGTGGTGTATGAAATGTTAAAAAACCTACCAGCCGAAACACGAAAAACCTTACTTTGTTTGTACAATGCTATCTGGTTTTCTGGCACTATCCCTACCTCCTGGAAAGAGGCTATTATTATTCCCATTTTGAAAGAGGGCAAGGACCCTTCTTTTGCTTCAAGTTATAGGCCTATTGCACTTACAAGCTGCTTGTGCAAAGTCTTCGAAAAAATGATAAACTGCCGACTTGTACATATCATTGAAACAAACAATTTGCTCGACCCATTTCAGTGCGGGTTTCGAGAAAGCAGATCCACCACAGACCACCTTGTTCGTATCGAGGCACAGATCACGACGCCTTCGTCCATAAACAATATTTTCTCTCTGTGTTCCTCGATATCGAAAAGGCGTATGATACAACATGGAGTTTCGGAATTCTAAGAGACCTGTCCCACCTTGGTGTGCGCGGAAGAATGTTTCATATAATCGAAAGTTACCTGTCAAACCGGACATTCCGTGTCCGTCTGGGCAGTGTGCTCTCCCAAACATTTGTCCAGGAAACAGGCGTGCCACAAGGTGGTGTGCTTAGTTGCACACTTTTTATTATTAAAATGAATTCTTTGCACTTGTCCATTCCCCACAATATGTTCTATTGTACATATGTCGACGACGTTCAGCTTGGCTTCAAGTCATGCAACTTGGCAATGTGTGAGCGGCAGGTTCAGCTGGGCTTAAACAAGGTCTCCAAATGAGCAGATGAAAACGGATTTCGACTTAACCCACAAAAAAGCACGTGTGTCTTGTTCTCTCGAAAGAGAGGCATGCACTCTGAACCTGACATTCGACTGAACGGGCAACGTCTGTCCGTCAAAGCCGAACATAAATTCTTAGGCTTAATCTTGGACAACAAGCTGACCTTCGTTCCGCACATCAAGAATTTAAAAATAAAATGTTTAAAAGCCATGAATGTTATAAAAGTGCTGTCACGTACTACTTGGGGTAGTGATAAGCAATGCTTCATAAATATGTATCCAAGCCTCATTCGCACCCGCTTAGATTATGGGGCCGTTGTTTATCAGTCTGCAACTCAAAGTGCTTTAAAGATGCTGGACCCCGTGCAGCCATTTGGGCATCCGTCTTTCTACGGGTGCTTTTCGCACCAGCCCCGTAGAAACCTTTATGTTGAGTCAAATGAGTGGTCGCTTCATCTGCAGAGAACTTATATGTCTTTTGTTTATTTCCTTAAGGTGAAAGCAGATAAAAAGCACCCCTCATACTCTACTATTAATGATTTGTCGAGCTCATTTCTGTTTCAAAACAGGCCTTCGATGAGGCAGCCCTTCTCAGTTCGCCTGAAAAGTCTAGCCGAGGAAACTGGAGTCTCACTAGAACACAGTTTAATGGCTCCTGTAGCATATTCGCCACCGTGGCAATGGCAGACTATAGATTGCGATGTGTCCTTTCTAGAAGTTACAAAACATGCGCCTATTGCCCATATCCGAACATACTTCCTGGAACTTCAACACAAATACACACGTCCTGAGTTCTTTACAGATGCTTCCAAGTCCAACTCCTCTGTGTCCTACGCTGCTGTCGGCCCATCCTTTTCGGATGCTGGCCCTCTACATCCAAGCACAAGTATCTTCACAGCAGAAGCTTACGCGATACTTGTGGCAGCTAGACACATCGAACTACTACAAATACAAAAAGCAGTAATTTATACGGACTCCCTCAGTGTGGTAACGGCTCTGCACAGTCCTAAAAAACAAAAAAACCCGGTCCTTGTCTCACTTTACTCCATTTTGTGCACACTCTACACACTAAAACAACATGTTGTAGTGTGGTGGGTGCCAGGGCACCCTGAGATCCAAGGCAATGTGAGGGCGGATCAGCTTGCTGCATCCGTCCACAAAAGCACTGCCCCTACACCCACATTAATCCCGGCCCTTGATCTTAAGCCGTCTCTGAAACGAAACATCAGGGACCACTGGCAGAGCAAGTGGGATACACACACACAAAACAAACTACACCTTATTAAGCCACACCTTGGTCATTGGCTGCCAGTATCAAAATCGCGTCATACAGAGGTTATACTAACGAGACTCAGGATAGGACACATATACACGACACACACATATCTTTTGTCTGGTGGCGATCCACCATTGTGTGACAGATGTGGTGAACCATTAACCATCCTTGACGTGTTAATCCAGTGTAAACACTTAGAAACTATAAGAAAACAGCATTTTCCATTACCCTACCGACAACATATACCTTTACACCCTGCAATGTTTGTTGGTAGGGAACCGCTTTTTAGTCATAAATCATTGTTAGCGTTTTTAAAAGAAATCCGTAATTTTCATATCATATACCCGGGCATCCCGTAGCACGACCTCTCCAGGGAGGTTTTTGCTGCGGTGGCTATACACAGGAAAGCACTTGCCTCACGGCCCTTGCACGCAAGGTTATGAACCAGTGAGGCACTTGTGCTAATGCCATACATATACACCATCAATTTTTATTATCACCAACTTTTGTTATCTATTCACACCACACACACACCTTTCACGGCATGGTCATGATTTTATTACTTGTATGTTTTTACCCGCCTTACCGCGAGGAATTTTATGGCCCTTATACAGCCGCTAATCACAATCATTGTCCACATTCCTTGTCGCATGAACTGGCGCTCTTTGGCCATCAAATGGCCCTTGCGCCAAAAAACACCATATATCATCATCATCTAACGGTGTCGCCTCTATAACTTCGAATATTACGTGGTATGCTTCAACGGTAAAACCCCAGCCCCGTAATCACAGTGAATGAGAACTGAAATATCTTGTCAAATGTCAAACTTAGCTGCAGCACCACAAAAATTCAAGTCCTGAAGTAGCACTGAGCAATGAAACGAAACGTCCGATGTCTTTCGCGTTTTATGACACCCACGAACAGAGGAGGTTTGCCCGCCACTTTTCTTCTTCTTCGGCATGTTCTGTGATGAGTCTGGCTATTTATGACGAGCACTACAGCCTAGTTGGCGAGCATGAAAGTCGGAGCACTTAGAAGTAGCAGTTTATTCACAAGAGCAGCAGCTTACGCCAGCCAAAACCACTCACGGCACGCGATGAAAGCACGCGAAAGCGGGAAAGCGTCGTCTGCTCTGCCCACCCGGCGCTCCACTTTCCCATGGATTCGCTCGCAGGATTTCAAGCTGGACGGTTGTGCCCTCGCGATCTCCGACTTCAGCGTAGCTCCCGCCGACGGTTCGCCCTCCGCGGTCTCCTGAAGCCGTGCAGCTCTCGCATTGTGGGGCCCCGCCCTTGGACTGCTTCGACCGGATCCCCACTTTCCTATCTCCTTCTTTTTTTCTCTCGTTGGCTGTCTTCTTCTCCTTCTACTTTCCTTCTATTCTTTTTATCCCTCCTCCCCCCCACCCCTATAAGGCACTGCGCCGTGTCGCCTGAAGGCAGACAGAAATTAGGTGCCTTTTTCCTCTTTCTCAAGAACCACTAACAACAAACAACAACCACTTTCCCATGATGCTCCCGCACTGATCCGCCAGGGGAAGACGCGGCGCTGCGATTTTTGGAAAGGTCCATTATGATTGATGTTCGTCCATTGTATACCTTCCTTTTTTATTCACACACACACACATATGTTACGACTCTAGCAATGGTTTGTATAGGTTGTTCTTAACCACTACAGGTTTTTTTTTTGTTAAAAAGCTATAATAGTTCGGCACTTGTTTTCGCAGCCAATTTCTATGCCGAGGCGGAAAGATAATATTATAATAGAATAATCCGAAATAAATAAATAACAAAAACATTAAAATGAGCTCTTGGTCTTATCATTTTAGGGAGGCTGTTTATACTGTGAAGTTGTTCTACGTCACAAATTATGACGAGCCTAGTTATCAAAAATGAAAATAAAGATATCGCGCATGTTTTCGGAGTTCCAGTGTCGAATTTTCAAACCACGATGCTGGAGAAACCAAAACTGAACGCGAGCGCTGCGATCCCAGTACAGTTGTTGCTGCATTTGCAGCATCTTTTACCATATAAATGTAATGGTTGACTTCAAGGCACCAAAACAGCGACGTGATTACAAAAGACACCTTAATGAAGGGTTGTAAAAGTTTAGCTCACATAGGGTTTTTTGATGGGGTACTACAATACATTTTCAAGTAATCATCTATTGTATTCATCAAAGAGTTTATTAGCTTGTAGTGCAGCTGTCGAAGTTGTGGTCTCGAGCACCTTGTATAGTTGGTCGTCTTTTCCTGCTTCTTTCTTTCCACAAGGTCGCAGTGTACAAAAGAATGAGGGACGTAACAGTGTTCTTCAGACCAGCCAGCTGTTCAGTACGACTAAAAGCAGCCTTACAAAATACTTCATGAAGACATCGTGAATTAAAGATAAGAAAGAATAATGATTAGGATATGATTGCAGCAGAAAGACCGACCAGGCAGTCAGTCGCATTGAAGGCAGCTTACACGAAAAAGCATTGGAAAACTTGACAATAGTCGGAAACTGCCTTTGCTTCTGTAGGCAAATGAAACCTTGAAAAAATATCGGTTTGAACTCCACCAGCAGCGAAATTTTTGTAGCTCATTCTATACTTTCCCTCTTACAATCTGTTCGTCGCCTAACGCTATACTTATGGCCGCTATTCGGGTATCAATAGCTAGAGCTAAACTGTTACAGTGCATCTATCTATCTATCTATCTATCTATCTATCTATCTATCTATCTATCTATCTATCTATCTATCTATCTATCTATCTATCTATCTATCTATCTATCTATCTATCTATCTATCTATCTATCTATCTATCTATCTATCTATATCTATCTATCTATCTATCTATCTATCTATCTATCTATCTATCTATCTATCTATCTATCTACCCGCCTACGACTATTAGTTCTCTCTTGGTCGTTTCGATAATGAGATCTATACCAAAATAGGTATGGCATAACAAGACTGTATGGCAAGCATAAACGACTAGTCATAACATGAAAATTATGACATGTTTGTCATGAATATTATGATTTTCATTTCATGGTCTTGGTGCTCTAGCGGTGGTTTCGTTGACATGACATATTGCAGAATCGGTATTGCATGACACGACTGTATGGCGAACACTAGGTGACAGACCCTGAGGCGCAAATCGTGATATACTTGTCCCGTAAGTCATGAGTACAGGTCACCCTCATGGCGTGCTCGCGGTTGTTTTGCTGGCTTCACATATACCAAATTTGATATTACGGGACGTGAATAGATGGCAAAGGTATGTGACTGGAGCAAACATGATAATCATGAGATTCGTGTCATGTAAGGGCATGACTACATGGTCACGCTCATGATGCACTCGCGGTCGGTCCGCTAGCTTCATTCAAATTTGCCAAATTTGTATTACGTGACGTGAATGAACGACGAAGGTAAATTACACGATCAAACATGATAATCAGGATATGTGTGTCGTGTAAAACATGACTACATGCTATGCTCGTAGCACGTTTGCGGCCGTTTCGCAAGCTTCACATGTGACGAATTTGGTATTATTTGACGTGAAGAGACGAACACAAATGCCAGGCGCAAACATGATAATCATGGTATGAAAGTCATGTACGGCAGAATTTACATGCCTACCACTGCTGGTGTTGGTATTGTTAAACGTCAGTGGTGCCATTATTACGTGACTGTAAACAAGATACTTGCATCTTATCTAGATTCGTGAGTACACATAGCATGTCTAGTTGTGTTTACTCTGTACTACGTCCGTCCGCCTCCTAACGTTGAGCTGATTTTGAAGTGACATATCAACCTTTTTTCATTCGTGCTTTGCATATCGTCGATTCCCAGCGTACATGGTATCTGCCATTTTTTTTCGTATTTCTAGTTTACTTATGCTTGTCCAAGTTCCCGTCATTTTCTTTTTACTTCCTTCTCCTCTTTCCCCTTTCTCCCCTCCTATCTTTCTTCCCTCCTCCAGAAAAAGTGAAAAGGCGTTGTGCGTTTCCAGTTGACAGCCGCCAGCTTGTTCTCTCCCTTTTTCCTTTGTGTCTTTGTGTAGCCGTGTATGCAGATCAAATAAATTGTAACGAGGGTAGTGAGCATGGAGCTCGAGGAAAAAAAAGAGAAGAAGACTTGCTGTGATAGCATCTAGATTTAAACAAACGCGCGGAGTTCCCCAAGAAGCAGTCTTATCTCCAATATT
Organism: Rhipicephalus annulatus; assembly: GCA_013436015.1. Lineage (NCBI taxonomy): Eukaryota > Metazoa > Arthropoda > Arachnida > Ixodida > Ixodidae > Rhipicephalus > Rhipicephalus annulatus. The sequence goes on from WOVY01016276.1 coordinate 72,248, forward strand.
ATTTAATGCTTTAATGAGCACAATTCCAACAGATCAAGAAGTTACTGTCTACATTTATGCTGATGACATCGCACTCTTTGCTGCTGACTGTAATATTTACTCACTACAACTTAAATTACAAAGATATATTAACATGTTAGAAATTTGGTTGCAGTCGATTTCGTTATCGTTAAATGTCAACAAAAGCGCGCTCATGGCATTTCCGCTTGCAGAACCAATTTCAATTTCAATTCTATATAAACAGGAACCCATCCAGCAAGTAGACTCTATAAAATATTTGGGAATCATTTATAATGACAAACTTAACTGGAGTCCACACATAGAGTATATAACTACCAAAGCACAGCGGGCTTCAGGCTTACTACACAAGCTAAGTAACCGGAAATATGGATTACGGAGGCACACCTTGATAACGTTGTACAAGATGTACATGCGCCCCATCATGGAATTCGGCTGCATATTATTCTCGGGTGGCCCTGCTTATAAAACGAAACCTCTAGTTGTCTTGGAGCGAGAAGCACTGCGAATGTGTCTGGGACTCCCTAGATTTGTGGCTATCAACGTACTGTACCAGGAAGCGCGCCTGCCTACACTACTTTGTCGATTTCGAATTTTGACCGTACAAGCATTTTTAAAATTTTATAGCTTACCGGCAAGAAGATCTCAATATGCTTTTATCGCAAACCCAGACGCCTTCTTTCTTGCTCATTGGCCACGGTTTCACACACCTCAGATAATGTTTGTACAAAAAAATCTACAAAGTGTAAATGTGAACATTAGAAATGTAATTGAGACTAATGACTGGAATTGTCATGTTAGTATTGAGTATGATGATATATTCCCCCAAAACGCCAAATTACAATCCCTCAAATTTTTAAATAACATATTATTAGATTACTTGGAGCATGCAAAAACTAAAAATATAATAGCCACAGATGCTTCCGTAAATAATCAAAAGGCAGGTGTAGGCATTGCGTCTGATTTGCTTGACTGGTCCTTTTCAGTGAGACTGCCTGATTTTACTCCAGTTTTTGAAGCGGAGCTCTTGGCGATTATTTTAGCTCTTCGAAAACTTCCATCAAATCAAAACAACGCAGTAATAATGACGGATTCTCTTTCAGTTTGTGCAGCTCTGACGGCTTCAGAGAACTCTCGAATCCTAAGCACATTCAAAACATTAGTACCCCCGCAGTTGAGACTCCTGAGATTACTATGGGTTCCGGGACACTGTGTATTAAGATTAAATGAATTGGCCGATTCCTTAGCACGAGCCGCACTTGATGGGCCAGTTTTGACCATACTGCCAGATGTTGAATATATCTCGGCAATAAGATATCGAAAATCAGCAATCTCCACTGATACGATAGAAAAAGTAATTACACGGACAGACTATAACCACCTCATGTTTCCATGGCAACACCACTGGAGTCAGTCCAGAAAGCTCGAAGTCTTAATTACTAAATTTCGATGTCGTGTCCCCCCTCTAAACCTGTATCTACACAGAGCTGGTCAGACAACATCACCCCTCTGCGCATTCTGCGGAGAAATGGAATCACTAGATCATTATTTTTTGTATTGTCGCCGCTACGAGATACTTAGAAAAAGGTTACTAGTTATGCCATTTCGGAAAATAGGCCTTAGATTAACGGCGGAAACGGCGCTAAGCTTTGGCGCCTCAGCTTTGGGACATTGCAACAGGGATGCTTTCAATGCCGTTTGCAATTATATTCAGGCAACCAAGCGTATACCATTGTGATCTTCAATCAAAAAAAAATATTTATTACTCCCCAGGGCAGAGTGAAGTAAACGCAGCTGAGTGCTAATCATAACACCTCAAATCTCAAAATTGCTCAACATGATTTTTTTTCGTTTGCTTTTTTATGTTGTTTTTATTTTTACATTATTCTCATTATAATACCAATTCATTAAACATTGTTAAAATGATTACAGAAAAACTGCACTACACTTTCTTGGCCAATCCCCCTGAGTGGGTATGAGCCAGCCTCCCAGGGAAACAAAACAAAACAAAACAAAGTGATAGCAGGCTTGCGTTCAGTTAGCCCTTGCGCTAAATAAAGCTCTCCTTCGCTGAGTTCGCCTGCTTGTTCAACAACCCGTTTCAAGTGGTGGAAGTGCTGGGCACATCTGGTCCTCACCCTGGAACTTCGCAGCCGCACACTCCAACGACCTCCTACAATGACTGATCCGGGGCCATCTCATGCTGCTACTCCAGATCTCGCACCTGTGCCTGTCTTCTGCGCTGGCGCTCTCCGGCAGCGCGACCCCCCCATATTTGGTGGCACAGAGGACCAAGATGTGGACAACTGGATTGCCGAGTATGAACTGGTGAGCGCCGTCAATAAGTGGAACGCAGCCGATAAGCTCACAAATGTGAGTTTTTACCTGACCGACGTGGCAAAACTATGGTACCGAAATCATCAAAGTGATTTCAGTACCTGGTCGGAATTGGCGAAAACCCTCGCGGAAGTCTTTGGCCGTCCTGCTGTCCGCCGCCTTCGTGCTGAACAGCGCTTGCGGGGCAGAGTACAGAGAGCAGATGAAACTTTCACGAGCTACATCGAAGATGTGCTATTTCTCTGCAAGCTCGTCAATTCGACTCTGGACGAGGCAGGCAAGATCAAGAACATCATGAAAGGAATCGACGATGGTGCATTCCAAATGCTGGCTGCGAAGAGTCCCCAGACGGTCGCCGAGGTGATTCAGCTCTGCCAAAACTATGATGAGCTGCGTAGGCAGCGCGCTTCTATACGTTGCGCTGCTCAAGACACCGCAGACATCTCATCCCTCGACTATCGCCATGACACCACCGACCACTCTGCGTTGATGCCAGTCATAAAGCAATTCATACGCGAGGAGGTCGCCCGGCAGCTATCTACAATCAGAAGAACTACCGAGCCGATGGCACCCTTGTCGCCTTCGCTTCGCCAGGTCATTCGAACGCAAGTTGCCGAAGCATTGCCGCCAGCTCAGGCTCCCCCAACTGTTACCGCACCACTAACGTATGCAGCCGCAGTTGCTAAACCACGTGCGCCAGCGTCTCCGGCCATCTACGAGGCTACTCGCCATGTTTATTCGTCGACCCCACCTTCCCGCTCGCTGACCGTCCCGTCTCCGGCTGTATATGAAACAGGTCAGAACGTTTATATGACGCCGCCGCCTGCACGACCATTTACGGTACCTTATTCAGCGAACAGTGCCCCTATCGTCAGCCAATGGCGCACTCCAGATAATCGGCCGATATGTTTTTCATGTGGCATCCCAGGCCACGTAGCTCGTCACTGCCGTCGTCGCAGCTTCCCTTCTCACGACATTGCAGGGGCCTCACAATACATGACCACCATGCCCACTCAGCCGCGATATCCCGTTCCTGCCAATCCACCTCTAGACGTACGTCCCGGTCGCCGACCATCCGGCGCAAGCCGTTCACCTTCTCCTCGTCGTCGATCTATTTCTCCGATGTTACGTCGCAACAGCCCACCGCGAGGGGAAAACTGACGGGCGCAGTTCCGGAGGCAAGAACTGCGTTGGCAGCGAAAATTTCAAGACCTAACTGCTGTCCCCCGAACGAAATCGAACTCTATATTGATGGCATTAAGGTGCGTGGACTTGTTGACACTGGAGCTGCCGTATCTGTAATTAGCGAGAAACTGTGCCGAAACTTGAAGAAAGTGACCACACAACTTACCGACCTATCTTTGCAGACAGCTACGTCCCATCATATTCAGCCTTCAGCATTGTGCACCGCACGAGTCGTCATTCAAGGTGCGATGTACGTCGTCACATTTGTAGTTTTATTCCGTTCTTCGCATGACGTTATCCTTGGGTGGGACTTTCTTTCGTCAAATTCTGCTTTGGTCGACTGTGCTCGTTCTGAACTCGCGTTGTCTGTGCCGTGCTATGACCCCGACGATGGTGCTTCGTGTAGAGTGTTTGCTGCTTCTGACGTTGACATTGCGCCTTTCTCAGCTGTTGTTGTCTCGGTGTCGTGTGCCTCCCCTCCGAAATCGCCTGTGTTGTTTATGCCATCGGTCCCATCTGCGTGCCGTCGAAATATCATGCTTCCGTTTGCCGTCGTCATTTTTCGCAATGGTCACGCTGCCATTTATGTGTGCAATCCGTCGCACAGCCCGTCATCCCTACTACGCGGAGAATGCCTGGGAAGCTACGAACTTTACGAGTGCATTCTTCCGACTACTATACCCGATTCTGCGGTTTCGCTCCCAATTGGTGCTGTCACTCCTACCAACGCGCCTAATGATGCTCTAGACGTATTCTCGGATGCCATCGACTCTGAGCTCGCACCAACTCAGCGCGAAGAGATTATGAATCTTCTTCTCCGCTTTTGTTCTTCATTCGATCGTGACCAGTCAGGCTTAAGTCGAACCTCTGCGGTCGTTCACCGTATTGACACCGGTCAACAAGCCCCGCTAAGGCAGCGTCCGTACCGTGTGTCATCTGCTGAACGCCGTGTCATCGACGAACAAGTGGACGACATGTTCAAACGTGGCATCATCGAGCCCTCCAACAGTCCCTGGGCTTCACCGGTTGTTCTCGTCAGAAAAAAAGACGGATCCATCCGGTTCTGCGTTGACTACCGCCGACTCAACAAGATAACGCGCAAAGACGTATACCCTCTGCCACGCATCGATGATGCTTTGGACTGCCTACAAGGAGCAGAGTTCTTTTCTTCGTTAGATTTACGCTCTGGCTACTGGCAGGTGCCCATGGCCGAGGGTGACCGCCCCAAGACAGCCTTTGTAACACCGGACGGACTATATGAATTCACCGTTATGCCCTTTGGCCTCTGCAATGCGCCTGCCACTTTCGAAAGAATGATGGATACGGTCTTGCGAGGTCTGAAATGGAAAACGTGCCTCTGTTATTTGGATGACATTGTGGTATTTTCAAGCGACTTTGCGACCCACCTCAGACGCCTCGAGCAAGTTCTTACGTGCCTTTCTACGGCGAGACTTCAACTTAACTTGAAGAAATGCCACTTCGGCGCTCGCAAGCTTGTAATTCTCGGCCATGTGGTTTCTAAGGACGGCATTCTCCCGGACCCTACGAAACTTAATGCAGTCGCGGCGTTCCCAAAGCCAACCACCATCAAAGAGCTTCGAAGCTTCATCGGCCTATGTTCTTACTTCCGGCGCTACGTCCGCAATTTCGCCTCCATTATCGCCCCCTTGACCAATCTTCTTGCCGGAAGTTCTGATTTGTCAGCGTGGTCGCAGGCGTGTGATGATGCATTTCAGGAACTCCGACGGCTCCTCACCACGCCTCCCATACTCCGACATTTCGATCCGTCTGCTCCCACGGAGCTTCATACGGACGCTAGTGGTGTCGGGCTAGGGGCCATACTGGCCCAACGCAAGGAGGGCTTTGACGAGTACGTCGTTGCCTATGCCAGCCGCACCCTCAGTAAAGCCGAGAAGAATTACAGTGTAACTGAAAAGGAGTGCCTCGCCATTATTTGGGCAATCGGAAAATTTCGGCCTTATTTATATGGACGTCCGTTTGATATTGTAACAGACCACCATGCGCTTTGCTGGTTATCTTCACTAAAAGATCCTAATGGTCGGCTCGCTCGTTGGGCATTGCGGTTACAGGAGTTCGATATCCGTGTTATCTACCGTTCTGGCCGGAAGCATTCCGACGCCGATGCCCTGTCACGTTCGCCATTGGCTTCAGAGCCTGTCGGCTCGCCTATCTCTACTAGTGCTGCCTTGGCCATCAGCATCTCGGACATGCCTTCCGAGCAACGCAAAGATGCTTGGATTTCATCTCTTTTGGACTTTCTCTCAAACCGGACGCCCGCTCCAGTTTCCAGGACGCTTCGCCGTCAAGCAGGACACTTCGCTATTCGGGATAACCTGCTTTACCGCCGAAACTACAGCTCGATCGGCCGTAAGTGGTTGCTCGTGATCCCCCGACATCTGCGCTCTGACATCTGTGCCACGTTCCACGATGATCCGCAATGTGGCCACGCTGGTGTGTTAAAAACATACACCCGCTTGCAGCTGCGGTACTACTGGCGCGGTATGTACCGTTTCGTTCGCCGTTACGTGAGGTCTTGCCTTACGTGCCAGCGACGCAAAATGCCCACTCAACATGCCACAGGTCCCTTGCGACCGTTGCCATGTCCAGCACGAGCTTTCGATCGTGTCGGAATCGACCTTTACGGTCCGCTTCCCTATACTTCGAGTAGCAACCGCTGGGTCATTGTCGCTATCGACCACCTAACGCGGTACGCTGAAACAGCTGCGTTACCTTCTGCTACCGCAAAAGACGTTGCGTGTTTTATACTGCAAAACCTGGTTTTAAGGCATGGAGCACCTCAGGAGTTACTAAGCGACCGTGGCCGCGTTTTTCTCTCCGATGCCATCAAAGCGTTGTTGAGCGAGTGTCGCATCATGCACCGCACTACCACAGCCTATCACCCGCAAACTAATGGGATGACAGAGCGTTTTAATCGTACACTTGGGGATATGCTGGCCAAGTACGCTTCACCCGACCAGTCAAATTGGGATAGCATACTCCCTTTTGTGACATATGCTTACAACACTGCAACGCAAAGCACCACTGGATTTTCGCCTTTCTTCCTTCTTTATGGACGCGAGCCATCATCAACAATGGATACCATTCTTCCTTATCGACCGGACCCTTCAGAGATGACTACCGTTTCTCGAGCAGCAGCACACGCTGAAGAATGTCGGAAGCTTGCTCGTGCGTTCCCGTCACATGACCAGACGCACCAAAAACATCGCCACGACGCGTCAACCACGCATATGAGCTTTTCTCCGAACTCACTGGTGTGGCTATGGATTCCTTCTACTACTCCAGGACTCTCCCACAAGCTTTCGTCCAGGTACCATGGCCCTTATCGTGTTCTGCGCCAAACATCCCCTGTCAACTACCTTGTCGAGCTGCTGGATGCATCTCCGGACAAGCGCCGTCGCGGAAAAGAAATCGTACACATCTCTCGGCTCAAGCCATACCATGACCCTTCTGTCTACACCTGTCCTTAGGTCGCCAGGATGGCTCCCTCATCGGCCGGGGGGTGATTGTAACGAGGGTAGTGGGCATGGAGCTCGAAGAAAAAAAGAGAAGAAGACTTGCTGTGATAGCAGGCTTGCGTTCAGTTAGCCCTTGCGCTAAATAAAGCTCTCCTTCGCTGAGTTCGCCTGCTTGTTCAACAACCCGTTTCAAAATAAATAAATGAATAACATAAACACGAATAAAGTGGCAAGTGAATAGTTAATATTTCTTGCACTGCGTTGAAATGTGGAAAACGATAAGTGGTTCACTACACTACCAGACAGACATTATGAGTGTGTACTGTGTGTCCTGTCCTTAGCGTTGTCAGTGTTACGTCTATAAGGCGGGATTTCAACACTGGCGGCGAATCCCCAAGGTGTGGCTTGATAACGTGTAGTTCATTTTCTGTGTGCCTTTCCTATGAGCTCTGAGGATAAGCTCTGAACTGTCCTTTAAGGAAAGATCTGAGGTCGAAGGCTGGAATGTTTATTGATGTATTGGCAGTGCTTTCTTGGTCGAATTCAGCCAGCTTGCCCACCATCACATTACCTTGTATCTCGTGGTGTCTTAGCACCCAGCAAGCTATGACATGTTGTTTGAGTACAGGTGTAGATTGTGAATAAGAGTGGGTAGAGTGATAAAAGGACCGGACTTTTGTGATTTTGCGAGTTTTTAGAGGTTTTAGGACGTTTGAGGAAGCACTTTGAATTAATTCGTTTTGTAGCTTGATTTGCTTATTGTGTATAACGGTCGCAGGTATACTATAAGCTTCCGCTTTGAATATGCTTGTATTAGGATGCAGGGCGCAGTCGTCTGAAAAAGACGGATGAAACGCTGAGTACGAGAAAGAAGGGTGAGACTTTGAGGCAAACAATTCAGGACAAGTGTATGTGGGACAGTACCACGAATAATGGGTGAGTATGTGCAGTAGTGGTGGTTTCCTTGACTTCCACGAAGGATTCATCACATTCTAAGAGCTGCCCCGGTCGTGGCAGAAGATCTGCAGCGAGAGCCATTTCATAGTGTTGAAGCAGTGAAAAACCCGTTTGCCCAGCTATGCTTCTCACATGAAGTGAGTAGGACATAGGTTGTCTGCGTTCACCTTGTGATAACATAGAAAAGACATGTAACATCTCCGCAAATGGAGCAACTACTCGTTCGATTCAACGCAGAGGCTTTCCGCGGGGATAGTGCGAAAAGCACCCGTAGAAAGACGAGTGTAGAAATGACCAATAGGGTCAAGAATTTGAAAGGAGTTTGGTGCTGGGGACTGTCAGATTATCGCCTCACGATATAGGCGCGTGTGTTCTGCAATAAGATCGAGTTAGGCACTTGTCGAAAGCGCTGTGTATCGTTGTTCTAGCCTCTGTTCACCAGGTTCGTGTCGGTGCAGGTGCTGATTTGCAGCTGAAGCACATCTTAAAATGTACTTGGCGTCGTCCCAAACAAGAGGAATATTATATATTGTGTGAATGCAGTGTTTTAGCGACTCAGGAATAAACAAAGGTTTGTATTGTTGTTGGATGTCCAATAGTGGTGTCATTGCTTATCAGTTTTGCGAGGAGTTTAATTCTGTTTGAAATAACTATTTATTGTAGGGTCCTGGTCCCATGACACTGCTGTCTAGTGAATTCTGGCACTTTGGTGTCTCAATTGTTTCTTAAAAAGAACAAAAAAAACGCCACAGCTTTGCCACAAAGGCGAAGAAATGAATGCGATATCAACAAATTGGAAGGTCACGCGCAGAATTGCAAGCAGATCGAAACGTGCCCCAAGTTTCTCCCACACAAATGACGCACGAAACGTACTCACAGGTACAGATGAACGCGAAAAATGTCCCAGTTGTTACTTCGCTGTGTCTGAAAAGCGTGCCCTTTTCGCTAACAGAGGCTGTGCAACAATTGCAGTGACCTTTGTGCGCTTCGTAACTAAAACGAAATCGTTCAAGCGCAAGCCCAACACTAGACAAGACGTGTGATCCTCCCCACCGGGAGATAAAGGTGCGCGAGAGATTGTCTACCCCCTCCTCTCCGTGGGCCAAAGTACGCGTGAGAGATGAGAGCCGCCGCGCGCTCGTTGTGGCGTCTGGCTGATAATGCTGAAAACATGATAGTTCCCCCCGAGATGCCCGCCAGCAGGGGTAAGTGGTAGATATAAATAGCTTGCCGTTTGAACGTTATGTGAGTGTGTGTGAAGGTCCCACATTCAATTCCGCGCGCTGCAGTATTTTTTTCTAGATTTTTTTCCTTTCTTGCGTTTTCATATATACAGATACGTATACGTATACGGTGCATGACATCGACGCCGACGCCGGCGGCGAAATCCAGCTGAGAGTGTCCATATAATTGCTATCGCAATAATATAGAATGACACGGAGGTAATTATACTTCAATTGCCGTGTGCACTATGAACATTGGGCGAAATTTATGCAGAAACGCCTGTGTTCATACATTTGGGTTTGCTTAAAACAACCCAGATTGCCAAAATTAATTCAGACGGCATGCCTGAGATACGTCATATAATTTCACGCAGGTCATATTTTCTTTACACGATCTCGAGTGCGTTTGTGGTGCTGTGATAGACTGATGGGAGGTGCCGAAACATATTCGCAAAAAAAAGAATACTTCTGTCTCATGAAATTATTGAATCCTTGTTGAATCATTGTGATGCGGATAATCAATGTAAGAAAAGTGCGGGCTGACCCTTTTAATACTGTTATGAGAGTAATAAAAAAGATAGTGAAGTGCTTTCAATCACGTAGCTTTTCTGAATAAACTTATCAATTATCCTAAGTTTTTTCATAAAGAACCAAAGGAGACAAAAAAATCACGCCATATCCACGGAATGATTGATGATAGGTGCACGAAGCTCGAATGGGGAAAACATCGGTAAGCTCTAACTCTCCCGTAATTGTTAGCCCATTACGACAACAGAAAGATAGAAAGACGTAAGACTGTGCGTATAATATACACACCAACTTTTATTTTCAGTTATTCGCATTCGTTCGCAAACGCAGCTGCGCAATGCCAACACACACGCCTGCAAATGTCGCCGACAGGCGATGGCCGTGCTAGCTCTCCGTAAAAGTTAGCACATTACATCATCAGAAAGACGTAATACTGTGCGTATATTATACAAACTTTTATTTCGTTTTGTTCCAAAGGTGCTTTATGGTCGGAGAAGTGGTGGATCGGTGATGGGGCGTAGTGGGATGTTTGCCATGTCGAAGTGGCGGACAGTTTACAAAGGTGGTCATGAACCAGCCACAGAAGAAGGACAGACCCACGGATTTAGGAGCTTCGCCCATAAAACGCGGCATAATCACGGTATTCTCGGACTCATCGCTAAAGAATATCAGATTTATTCATTTATTTTTTTTAATCCAGTGCCAGCGTGCATGAAGAATGAATTCAGTCGCGCTACAGCAGTGTATACTTGATGGGACGGAAGCGGGACATTTGAAATAAAACTACAAGAAACGGGACAGAGTGCGAAAGCGCAGACAGTCCCAAAGCGTGAACATCCCTTTTTTTTCGTCGATTGCGTTTCTATCACATCTAATAGTAATGTAGATGAGCTTAACGCATCCATTCAGCAATATACAACATATATTCGCCGACAAACGGCTCACACCTCAAAAAAAAAAAAGGCGACGTTGCGTATATTTTGTATAAATGTGCGCCGCCAGCCGCCTATCCACACTAGCTCGGTGACAGTGCTGCCCCCTACAGCCCGACCTCGGCGCGACAGTCGAGTGTCCCCAAGGAAGAGAGAACCACGTTTAAGATCTGGGTGTCGTGCAAAGAAGAGGATGTCCATCTGTGTAGCTGCGGGCAGACCGTGGTGCGGTGAGCAATACAACTAGTTGTGGGTGAAACGCTGGCCAACATACAACATTTAGATGTACGCAATGCAAGCAGGGACGAGGCTCTGCCAAGCCGATGACTCCGGGCGCAGGCCAAGAGCAGCCGATGTGTAAGCGAAGTAGAAAGGACCTCTCCGTCCTTGTGAAACTCTGGTCTGGCAGCCGCAAGTATGTGTACAAACACATACAAGTATGTGCACGTACTATACAAACGCTTACCCTCCCACTGCTTCCGATGCCCGGTCCCATTCCGGCATGACTCAGAAATAAGGGGGAACTCACGTGAGGAATATCCACTTGTTTTTGTGTGTTTTCACATAATTATCAATGGAGTGGTGCTTGCGTTCCCTAACAAGCAAATAAAAGAGTGCTCGGTCACTTGTCAATCAGTGCATAGATATACTTTCTCTCTTCACTTCGCAGTGCCAGTAGCCGTCCGAGATTAGCGGCTAAACCAACAAGAATATAGAGAAAACATATGAAGCCCTGTTGATGTAATTTTCCGAAGAAACGAAACAAATACGGGTTTTACAGGTGAGATGAATATATGTGGTTACATGTGCAGCTGCGTCGTAGAACATTTTTTTTTTATTTAAAATATTTATATTTTTTGTTTCGGTTTTCGTGTTCAATATATACGGTGCCTTAACTTCTTCGACTTTTCAGAAAGCGAGAAAACATTTCGCATACGGCTTCAGATTGATCCATAGATACGTCATGACCACCGCCTAATAATTTATTATACGTGAACGTTCCAACTTTGAACTCATAACCAAACAGTTCCAGAGATGAGTTGTCATTTCTATACCAAGGTTTTCGCCTCGCTGTTCTTAATGTTTCTTGCCAGCTCCAGGGCAGATCCTTTAAGGACTGTTCAATATTGGCTGCTGGAAAAACTGCATCCATTTGCGCCGTGTAGAATAGGACCCGGGTGGTTTCGAAGATACGCTTGACTTTTTTTTCTATGTCTTCAAAGAAATTGCCTATTGCTAGCTGCATTGCCACCTCGCGTCTTGCTTTGTCGAGTGCCATATCAGAACCAACGTGAATAATCTTCTTGAACTCATTGCTGCTGGCGTAATCAAAGTACTTTTGAACGCGTAGTGGTTGACGAGTTCTTGCAATACTTCCGTGATGATCGAAACCGGTAAGCCCCTGAAAGATAGTTTTCTGACCGACAGGTGGCATGTTAAAGACAGTTTTGAACAGTTCGTCAGCTGCCTTCGCTAATTCTTGTCGCTTTACAGAAGCTCTGATGATCTTAAACCAGGATGCTAAAGTCCTTCTGCCGTACTCGTCTAGAAGACCAGACGTATGAAGAAAATTAGCCGAGTCAACGATGTCCATCAATGGAAACACAAGTCCGACACCAAGCATGAGTCCCTTGAACCGGAGGGGGATATCTGTTTTCTTGTCTATGTAAGTGGCCACTGCGATCGCAGCTCTGGCTGAAAAAAATAACAAAAGCCCATCTTTACAAGGAGAAAATATATGCCTTCAGACGCAACCTCTACATCGTGTGACATATATCTTCAGTGTGACACATTTTGTGAAATATTCAAATACAGAACAAGGAGATGCAGAAACAAATTGTTTTTTTTTTGAGTGACTAACGTTATGTGTCTCCAAAATAACTTTTTGGTGTGGGCATTCATAAAAAAAATGTTATCAATTATTAATACATTGCGTATGTTTTACCAAAGGCTTTTACCGCGACTTAGTAATTCGGTTGCTTTGCGTAGGTAGACAGTGATGAAGTCGACACCCCTGATAATGTTAAGGATTGTTGTACAAACTCTCACGAAACACTTTGTTGAAACGAAGCTCCCTAAGACATCACGCTGTCTATCCTGCTTCCACCCGTCCGTGCACTATGCACAGCCAAAACGCTAGTGCTAAAGCACCTGTGTGCAAAACTGTCTACAGAGCATACATGCGCTTTAAAAATCGACCTTCCATCTGTTGGTCTGTTCGCTCATCCTTTACACTAGTCCCCGAGTTCAACGTATATATAATGAACCATAGGACCTAGTTTCGCTTTGTCATTAGCATCAACTTTATGGATGTGCATGGATTTTCTTTTAGATGTGAAGCAGCTCTTTGACTAGTCTGCGTAATACTGTCCCTCCGTGTCTCCAGACAAACGCGCCGCACCACATTCCCCCCGCCGTATTGGTTGGAACAATGCCAAGTAGATAAAGTCACAGCTGCGCGTTGACGCCATTCTCCCTATCACCCGCAGAAGCTGCCGGATCCTCCCAGCACACCTGGTGGTGTTGCTCCTCCACCCGCTCTAGAGTTAACAGAGTTGCGCCTCAGACACAACTCGCCGCTCGCGCCACCATTCGCCAAGCACGCTCACGTGCGCAAAAAGCGGCCGTTTAAGGGAAAGCCAACTTCACAGCTGAGCGGGTGCTGGTGACCGCAGCGCCACCACTGATACCACTGCACTGCCAAGCCGTCCGTCCGGCTCACGCATGGCGGTTCGGCTCACGCAGTGCGCATTGTTTGTCGGTGTTGCGGTGGTGTTTCCTGCTGCCCGTTTTAGTGAACGTGCTTTCATGCGGCTAGGGAGCCGTTGACAAAAATAGAACGGGAAAAACGGCCAAAATATGCGTGAGTGCAATGTGTGAAAGTGGATTTGTGCGTGAATATGAACCTTACAGATCTATCTAAACGGCATGATTCATTCCGAGCACTATGTGGCATCAAGGTTTGAAGCTTTAACGAGTGTTTAGTTTCTGCCACATCTACCTAGATAAACGAAATAAAAATTCTCTTTAGCTTGAGTCAATTGTAAAACACAGAGTGATCATTTGAACACTCATTTCGTCGAGCTATTTACAAAAATCTTTTAAAGAGTAGTAGTAAACAACTTTATTAAGGCAGCTGACGGTTTCCTAAGTGGCGAGGGCTGTCAGGCCATGCCTGGTCGCCACCTCGTCAGCGCGTTTGATGGCCCGGAGCTGGGTGTCCAGGCTTGTGGTCGTGAGGATTCTCTCCCAGGCCTCACTTGAAGGTGACTGTCCTAGGAGGTTTGGTGGGGGAGGGTCCTTGCTGCATCCCAGATGATGTGATCCAAGGTTGCGGTCTGGGTCTTGCAAAGGGTGCACGTAGATGTGAATAAGGCAGGGTATATGTGCCTGTATATGTACGGGGAAGGGAATGAGTTCGTTTGAAGCCGCCGCCAAGTGATTTGTTGAGCTTTGTTTAGTTCCGGGTGCGGGGGTGGTCTGGTTTGCCTTGATAGCTTGTAGTACTGTGTGATGTCGTGAAAGGTGATGAGTGCTTCAGTTGCTTCGATATCGTGGTCCGAAGTCTGGCCCACCGCTCGGCATACGAGTCCTCGAGCTTGTCTGTGGGCGGCTTCGTTACCCGGGTTTCCTGCGTGCGCTGGGACCCAGATGAGTTGGATTAAACGAGGATCGTCATCGTCGGTGCTGCTGGCAGTAGTGTCGCCTGAGGCGTTGCGTGCCGCTCGGGGCAGAGGACGGAGGATGCGCGCCGTGGTTGGGGAAACAGTGCCCCGGGCAAATCGGATGATAGCAGATTTGGAGTCACTGATAATTGTTTCAAAACCGGCCATTGCGGCGAGTGCTATGGCAGCTTCTTCGGCCTCGGTTGGGTCTTGTGTGCGTATGGAGCCGGCGCACCTCGTGGTAGGCTCTATATCGACTGGGGTACGTTTCGACGAGACGTTGATTGCAAAGGCTTGTTTGGGGGTTGGGTAGCTTGCCGCGTCGACGTGAGCCACTTTTGTGTTCGTACCATAGGTATTGTGAAGGTTTCTGGCGCGGGCTGATCGTCTACCGTCATGAATGCCGGCCAGCATGTTTTTCGGCAACGGCTGCACAATGAAGCGCTGTCTGAGGAGAGGCGGTAGCGAGATCAAGTCTTGTCCGCTTGGTGACGAGGGAATTCCGATACGTTGAAGTATCCATCTTCCGGTTTTACTACCACGCAATCGTTCAATTTGTGCAGTTCGGTGAGCCTCGATAAGTTCATCTATTGTATTGTGAATTCCAAGGCTGAGGAGGTGCATGGTCGATGTGGTGCGGGAGAGGCCCAAAGCGATCTTGTGGACTGTGCGAATAAGTCTGTCTACTTTTTCTTTTTCAGCCTGGAGGAGTCGTAGGTACGGTAAGGCATAAGTTATTCTTGTGGTTACGAAGGCGTTTAACAGCTGGAGAAGTTCCTTTTCTTTCATGCCGTGTTTCCGCGCAGAGATTCTTCCTAACAGACGGGCAGTCTGAGTGACGGTGACCGCAAGCCTCTCTAGTGCGACGGTATTGCCCCTGCCGGCTTGTACGTAAAGGCCGAGTACCCGCATGTGCTGCACTATCGGTATTTCGGATCCGGCCATTCTGAGAGTGATGGTTGGTAGTGGCGGGTGTTTAACCTTACGGTAGTCAGGAGGACGAAGAAGGAGGAGTTCAGATTTCTCCACTGAGCATTCGAGACCTGCACACGCGACGTATCCGGCCACTGTGTCCACGGCACGTTGCAGTGCCTCCTCGATCTGTCCGTCGGAGCCAGTAGTGGTCCATACCGTCACGTCGTCCGCGTATAGGGTGTGTCGGATATTGGGTATGCAGTCTAGTAACTGTGGGAGTTGGCTCATTACAAGGTTGAAGAGGAAAGGTGAAAGAACAGCTCCCTGTGGCGTGCCTTTGTTGGATAGGGCAAGTCTCTTCGTGGCGTTGCTGTCAATCAGGGAAAGTTCCACAGTACGGCCTTGTAGGAAAGAGCACACGTAGTTGTAAATACGTTCCCCAGGGTTTGTTGAAGCCAAGTGCTGGGCTATCGCTTCATGTGTCACGTTATCGAACGCCTTGCGTAGGTCTATGCCTAGCATTGCTCGCGTGCCCGCACGTACGGGGTCTTTCAACAAATCGTGGTAGATTTGTACGAGGGCGTCTTGAGTAGATAAGTGGGCGCGAAAACCGAGCATGGTTGGAGGGAAAAGGTCTTGCTCTTCTGCAAGTGTTTCTAGCCGAGCCAAGACCACGTGCTCAAATAGTTTGCCAAGGCATGAAGTTAACGAGATGGGGCGAAGATTTGATAAGTCTGCCTTTTTTCCGGGCTTTGGTATAAACATATTTTCGCGTGCTTCCATTCTTCTGGTATATTTCCGGCATGCCAGCAGTCATTGAAATATTCAGTAAGGGCAGTTACTGACCTTGCGTCTAGGTTGCGGATTGTTTTGTTCGAGACGCCGTCTGGACCTGGTGCCGAAGTTGTGCGAAGCTTTAGAATGGCTGCATACACTTCGGCTTCTGTGATGTCGGCATCAAGAGTTGGATTTGGTTTACCTTCATAGGGTGGTAGCGGTGTCGCTGGTTGATGGGCTTGGTTGATGTATTTGTCCGCCAGTTCAATTAGTAGATCTTCGTCTGATCCGGGGTGTTGGTGGACAAGTCGCTTAAGTCTGTGCCGTGCGGCTGTTTTCGAGTCGTCGGGATCCAGTAAGTGGCGTAACAGGTGCCACGTCTGCTTGTTGCCTAGCTGTCCGTTGAGTCCGCTGCACAGCTGGCCCCATTGTTGGCGGGCGAGGTAGGTACTGTGTCGCTCAATTTCTTCAGAGAGGGCCTGTATGCGGCGACGCAATTTCTTATTGTAGCGCTGCTTCTGCCATCTGCGCAGCAGGCTTGCGTGTGCGTCCCACATGTGGAGAAGACGAGAGTCTGTGGCAGGCGTTTCCTCTGCTGCTTTACTTTCGCGCGTTGTGCGTCGCACGTGGTCGTTTAGGGAGGCTGTCCATTCCTTGAGGTTTGTTATGCGTTCTGGGGCTTCACTTTCACGGACGTCTCTAAATTTTGGCCACTCCGTGATTTGAGCGAGGGCTTTGTGTACTCTCTTGCCAGCGGACGTCTGTACCTGGATGGCAATGATGTAGTGGTCACTACCAGCGAGTTGACAGGTGTTCTCCCATCTGGCCTGCGCAATATTCTTGCAGTATGTGAGATCGGGTGACGTGTCCCTACACACGCTGTTTCCTATGCGGGTTGGTGACTGCTGCAGGTCATTTAGTAGAGTGAGCCGGAGGTCCTGACCGAGTTGCCATAGCTTCTTGCCTCGTTTGTTCGCCTGCAGGTAGCCCCAGTCAGGGTGCCTGGCGTTGAAATCGCCCAGTATAAGCAGTTGTGCGCCTCGAGAAAGCGATGTGGTTTTCTGGAAGAGCAGGTTGAAGTCGTCGGCGCGTGCCCGGGGTGCGCAATATACGTTGAGGATGAAGACTGATTGGTGCGAGCGTTTTCGCGGAAGAATTTCAACGACCGTGTGTGGAATGTCCGAGAATTCTAAGTCGTGTTGTTTCGCCGTGAGGCTCTTGTGGACGAGCGTGCCTGTACTTGGGGCTTCTTGGTTGTGCGAGTCGGTGAATTGTTGGAAAGCGATGTAACCAGGGAGTGAGACAGAAGCCATTGTTTCTTGTAGTGCGATGACGTCTGGAGGCGTTTGGCAATTGGGCAGTTGTGTTTCTTGTACGAGTAGCTGCAGGTGGGCTTTCTTTTTACGAAAGCCCCTGCAGTTCCACTGCCATATAGTCAAGTGGGTGCTGGCCATGATGCATCAGCTGGAGCATTACTTGAGGCCGTCGTGGGTTCGCTGTGCTGGGTGGAAGAGTGAGAGGTCACTCGGTTGCGTGTGATAGCTGGTGCTCTGGCCATGCTTTGTTTGATTACTGCAAAACTGGTGTCTGTGGCAGTTCTGAGTGCTTCTAATCCGGCAACGGTGTTGTTTACGGTGGCTTCCATGTTTGAGAACCGTGTCTCTATGTTCGTTAGGCGTGAGTCTACGGTTGCGAAGGCTTCTGTTACGGCGGCACGAACGGCGTTGACGACCGTGGTTTGGACTGTCGTGCGGAGGGCTTCAGCAACGGATGCGTTGACCATTTCAATAATTCGCGCCGTCATGTCCTCTTCGGATTGCAGCGTTTCCGTGGAAGTCGTTGCTTTGCGTTTGGCTGCTGCGGCTGGTTGGGGCTGTTGAGTTGAATTATGCACGGACTGGCTGGCCTTTGCCAGTTTACTTTCTAGGGAGCGGTTCTGCGCAAGGAGCACTTCAATCTGAGCTTGTTGCGTCGCCATTTGGGATTTTTAACGCATTGATTGTTTGCGTAAGTTCCTTGACGAGCGGGTCATGCGTTGAGGCGCACGATTTCGATGGCTGCGGGGGAGATGATGGCAGCGGAGACGCTGCGCTTTGCGCCCATGCCACACTAGGGTTGCTTGGTGGTGCTTTGGATATATCAGCATGCGGGATGCGACTTGATGATCGGGTTCTTGATTTGGACCTAGAGTGGGAGGCTGCTTGACCCTGGCGAGATCGTGACTTCGATCGGCTGTCGCGTTTCGTCGGCGTTTGTGATGTCCCGAAAACTGGGGTAGTTACGCTCGTCCAAGGCAGGCGGGCTATCGTCATTTGAGGTTTGCTGCGTCGCTGGTGACTCGGTTTGTAGCGTCTTTCCTGCTTGTGCTGCGTTAAGTGGTTCAGACTTTTTGGCGAAGCGGTACTCGCATCTTGAGCTGTTCGTCATGTGTCCTCCTTGACAGACGATACAGCGTGCTTGGCATGTTGGTGGCGTTCCTTGCGGCGGTGGCTCGTGGTCTTCTCCGCAACGCGGGCAGCGTCGGCGCCTAGGTTGAGGGCACACATCGGAGCGGTGCCCGGTCTTCCGGCAGTTGAAGCATGCGTCTACTTTGGGATGGAAAGGGTATACTCGAATGAGACCTCCACGGTGTAGAAGCCATCTAGGTAGGTGGTCCCCGAGCAGCGTTATAAGTAAATTCTTCGTTTTTCCCATGCGTCTGCCACCTACTATTTGGTAGTCAGGGTGCTGTCTTGAAGGTCCTTCAGCGTCTCATCATCGGTGGGGAACGTGTGGGCGTAGAAAGAAATGCCTCGTATCGCGTCGTCTGGTGGCGGGGCGTACATGTGTAGCTCAATCTGCCGGTCTTCTCCGAGGAGGATTGATGTGATGCGTTGGTACGCGATTGCTCGGTCGGTGGTTGCCACACTAACGGTGAAAGTGTTATTCCTTGGGTGTATGCGTAGTTGATCACGCTTGGCTGGGTCCAGGTCACACAGAGATGCCGCTTTAAGCAGTGCTCTCTGCAAGTCTCCGGGTGATGTGCGCGTGAGGTCAATGGGTGTCTTGGGGCGTCCCACGATGTGGTACGTGTGCGACGGCAGTCTTGGCAAGGGATGGCGTTTCAGTTCCGGCGGCGGCCGGGGGGTTGGTGGAGTTTTGGGGGCTTTGCTTACTTGCGCGTCGTTCATTTGGGCTTGTTGCTTAAGTGCCTGGTGACGTTTCGCCTGGGCTCGGAAACCTTGAGGTGGTGTCCAGGAATCGTCTGACCATTCTTCGAGAGAGATTTCGACGCCGTCGACCTCGATTTCCATGTCGGCTAGTGTCCCAGCGGCCCGCGACAGCGGCGTCCGGTGTAGCGTCGCTAGGCTTAGGCGTCCAGTGGCGGATCTTGCCGGCGTGGCGTGAAAAGATGAAAAGCTTACTTGAAAATTGTGACCAATATCGGTCGGAAAGTTGTATCCTCGGGACCGGTATGATTTGCAGAAACCATTCGTACAAGAAATCTTGAGCTAAGGCACGTCTTCCTACTGAAACATCGGAAAACTCCGGAGCTCGGTGCAGACGCGTCCGATCGCGTCGTCTCTCCGGTCTCAAAGCATCTTTTAAAGAGCTGCATCAAAATTACGTGAAACGAACAATTATCTGGATTTAATTTGTCCAGAATCGTGTCCGTTGAAGTTTTGTTTTCCAGAGTTCGCGACCTAAAACAAAGATATTACTCGTGTAGTGACTGCCTGTCTATCTCGGTTCATTGTTGGTCCGAGCTTTCCGTCTCTTTTTTTTCTTGTGAGTGAGAGTCATTGTGCCAGCAACGGCCCAAAGCTAGCATTTTTTTTTTTGCGGGGCTAGGAGGGCGACTTGCTGAAGACATTGAAAAACACTCAATTTTGTGAATCATTTTCAGTAAAATACACGTACCCATCAAGCTTCGGGAAAGAGGGGGCTCTACCCTGCCCCCTTCCATTTAGCTATGGGTCAGCGTCAGGCGACGTGTTATGAATGAGCATACACTGAGAAAGTACACGGAGCCGCTGAGCCGCGTCGGCTCCTACATTCCAGAAGGGTCTATGTTCCGCCAGCGCATCTATGTTCCTGCTTAACATAGATGCGCTGGCGGGAAAGATGGCAAACCTATGTGCCGTTCTGCTACCTACGGTAGCATATACAGTAACTTTAACTCGCTCGCAACACACTTCTCTCTCGCTTCATCCTCTCCACCACCCGCAACTCTCAGCCACACGTCGAGTGGAAACACTCTTTTGGCTCGTTTATCTGCTATGAAACTTTACACAAAACCCAACCCGCCTCCTGTGCCTCGAGTAAACAATTACTCGAGTAAACACTACACTGAGTTTTTGCTTTAAACCGTTCTTCCAGCACCCGCGTCGACGCTCGTTTCAGCCGGGTCAACGGGCGTGCGCCACCGCTGCTGCTTGGCATCCCATCAGGGTTCCCTTCGGGGAAGCGGGTCCATAATTTTAAGTGTGAATACACTTTATAAGCGACCCCAAACCATCCACTGCCGTCGGCGGCGTCCGCAGTCTTCTCTCTATCTCTAAAAGAAAGAGGACTTGGCGGGCCGCAGCGCGACGCTCTACCGAATAAGCCACGGACGCGACGCTGAAATCGGTGTCAGTAACGCGCCTTATACCCCCTCCCCCTTCGCTCGCTCCTCCGCTCTCCTCGCTCGCTGCAGCTGCGCGCGCACCCTCTCTCTCGCCGCGCCCGCCTTCTCTCTCAGTCTTCCGTTGGGAGCGGGTCGTGAGGGGGAGTAAAGTTAAAATCCGTTGGCATTCGCCAGTGAGTTAACGTAAACTCCCCCGTGTGATCAAATTGCGATTCCCAGGAACCATTACACCATAAAGGCACCATAGTGTGATTAATAAATATAATAGTGCGAATTAATAAATACCCCTCATAGCATCACCCCGTGCATTCGCACTTAACCATGCTCACCCTCGGGGAAATGCTTGGGAGTTTTTTCACGTACATTTTCTAGTTACAAAAAACAAAACCATATACATTTCAAAAAGAAACATGGTAAAAATGTCCAATGATAAATTTTGCTTATTATCGACGTGCATGGCAAACATATGCCCTGTTCAGTATTTCTTGAGCTGCGCTTGAGCTCCTTTCCTTGAGATTATGTAGCCGCAGCTGTGTCGAGGCTTGTCAGCTCGCGTGTTGTCCACAAAAAAAAAGGCAGATACCATGCACTTCGGGAATCGATATCTTATGCGAAACATGGGGAGTGAATGAGTCTGTGTTGGAGTTTTTCTAGCTTAGGCTGCACTGGCAGAAGATTCAGCACTTTTGAGCGGCTTATGGAGAGTCGTGGTGCGCATGCTCGAGGGGCAGCGACGTCAGACGGCGCACAGCTGGCGTGCCGGAGAAGGCCTGGAAGCTTCTGAAGTGACGTGCCACTAGTGGGATGGCGGCCCCCCGCCGCGGTGGTCTAGTGGCTAAGGTACTCGGCTGCTGACCCGCAGGTTGCGGGATCGAATCCCGGCTGCGGTTGGCTGCATTTCCGATGGAGGCGGGAACGTTGTAGGCCCGTGTACTCAGATTTGGGTGCACGTTAAAGAACCCCAGGTGGTCGAAATTTCCGGAGCGCTCCACTACGGTGTCTCTCATAATCATATGGTGGTTTTGGGACGTTAATCCCCACATATCAATCAATCACTAGTGAGCTGGCGCTTTACTCACGTGAGCTCACTCCTGTCCAGCCATCCAATTCATTTGTTTCGTCAGCCTGTACATCTGTTCGTCTGCCTGTCCGTCCTTAGCTCACGCTGCGTATAACTTGGCATCCGAGATAAGGCACGGCTAAATTTTCATTGAACAACACGTTACGAAAGTACGCTAAATATATGCACATACGTTGTACATTACAGATATGTGTTTAAACCGTTGCATATGGTTTATAAACCAGAGGATACACTAGCGTAGTGATACCAACAACAATATGGATATTAGGAATAGCAGATGTGCTAGGCTGATATGTAGTGCTTGTGCTCGCGGGGGACGGTAGCCCTGCTCCATAAATGAACTTAAGTAGATGGCGTTCAACTGCCATTGCATTGGTGTTGCCCCAATATAAGGCTGGATAAGGAGCACATATGTAATGTATATAAATAAAATTGGAGTGCCAGCATTGAAACCGCACTTGACGCCTCCCACTTATAACGCCTTTATAGGGTCCCTGCGAGACATGGCGTGGCTGTTGTAGTAAAATAATTTATTTGCCACGCAGAACGGTGGTGCGGTACATTTCTGCTTGTCCCGTACCATTTATAAACGCGAAGCATTTCTTAGCGAAATTCGGGCGACTAGTGAGCGTATCCATCCATCCTCCATCCATCCATCCATCCATCCGCCCGTCCGTTCCGTCCAGTTCGTCCATCCGTTCTGTCCGTCCGTCCATCTATCTATCTATCTATCTATCTATCTATCTATCTATCTATCTATCCTATCTATCTATCTATCTATCTATCTACATCTATCTATCTATCTATCTATTCTATCTATCTATCATCCATCCATCCATCCATCCATCCATCCATCCAATCCATCCATCCATCCATCCATCCATCCATCCATCCATCCATCCATCCATCCATCCGCCCGTCCGTCCGTCCGTTCGTCCATCCGCCCGTCCGTCCGTCCGTTCGTCCATCCGTCTGTCGTCCGTCCATCTATCTATCTATCTATCTATATATCTATCTATCTATCTATCTATCTATCTATCTATTATATCTATCTATCTATCTATCTATCTCTATCTATCTATCTATCTATCTATCTATCTATCTATCTATCTATCTATCTATCTAGGCGCCCTACGACATTTAGCTCTCCTGGACGTTTCGATAATGGCCATCGATACCAAACTTAGTATGGAATAACATGACTGTATGAAGAACGTATGTGACTAGTCATAACATGGAAATCATGGCATGCACGTCATGAATGTCGTGATTTTTCATTGCATGGTCCTGCCCCTCTTGCGGTGGTTTCGTTCACATGGCATGTTGCAAAAGTCCTATAGTATGACATGATTGCATGGCGAACACAAGCGACAGGACCCTAACATGAAATTATGACATGCGTGTCATCTAACAGCATGACTACATGCAAGTTCATGATCCGCTCGCGGCCGTTTCGCTAGCGTCACATATACCCAATTTGGTATTACAGTACGTGAATGAATGACGAAGGTATGCGACTGGTGCAAACATGATAATCATAATATGCGTGTCATGTAACAACATGACTACATGCTAGGCTCATGATGCGCCACGGCCATTTCGCTAGCTTCACATATACAAAACTCACTATTACACTACGCGAACGGACAACATAGGTAAATGACACATCCAAACATGATGATCTAGACATGCGTGTCATGTAACAACATGACTACATACCACACTGATGATGCGCTTTGCGGCCGTTCCGCTAACTTCCCATATGCCGAATTTCGTATTACATGACGCCAATGGATGACGAAGGTATGTGACTGGTGCAAGCATGATATCATGAGATGCATGTCATGTGTGAACATGACTACATGCCACAGTCAAGGTGCCATTACATTTCGACGTGACGCATTGCGCGTGCTCACCGGCGTTCATTTCTTCGCGTCACACCGCGTTGCCACGCCAGGCGCTGGTCCCTGCCATATACTCGCAGGCGCGCGCCACGATGCATTGTTTTTGACGCATGCGTGTCTCAGCGCATCTGGCGTCCCTCCGACGGGAAAAGAGGGAGACGCAGTGTTGTCTGGGTAAGCATCGGCGCGAAATGCAGGCATGTAGCAGTTCACACCCGCCGCCGCCGGGCCACGATAACGGCGCTGGTTGCGCTGACGTCATAATATAGTTGCTCACGTTTTGCTAAAGTAGGCGTCGCTGGGGCCCAAGCATGCGCACGCGTCAACGCTACGTTTGAGTTATATTGGGCCCTTCATGATGCGCTCGTGGCCGTTGTGCTAGCTCCACAAATACCAAATTTAGTGTTGCGTGACGTTAGTGGATGACAAAGGCATATGACTGGTGCAAACAATCATAATCATGACACGCTTGTCATGTAAGAACATGAACACATTCCACGTTTATAGCGCGCTCGCGACCGTTTCGCTAGCTCGACATATACTGAATTTGGCATCACGTGACGTCAACAGATGATGAAAATACGGCATAATTTACCTCCACCTGGTAACGTTGTGGTGATTTAGAGTGACATATCAACCTTTCTCATTCGTGCTTCGAATATCATGGATTCATACTGTACGTGGGAACTGCCAATTTTTCTATCTATCTATCTATCTATCTATCTATCTATCTATCTATCTATCTATCTATCTATCTATCTATCTAGCCGCCTAAGACTTTTAGCTCTCCTGGCCGTTTTGAGAATGGCTCGATAAAAAACTTGGAGTGGCATAAATGAATCTTGACGAGCATATTTGACTGGTCATAACTTGAAATCATGACATTTTCGTCATTGATTTACATTTCATGGTCTTGATGCCGTTGCGGTGGTTTCGTTCAAATGACATGTTGCAAAACTGGTATGGTATGACAAGATTGGCATGGTGACCACTAGTAACGTACCCTAACATGAAAATAAGACACGCGTGCTTTGTAAGAACATGACTACAGGTCACCCTCATGATGCGTCCTGGCCATTCTCGTGTCACATGTACAAAAATTTTGTATTGTGGTGCGAGAATGATGACGGAGGTATGTACTGGTGAAACATGATAATGATGAGATGCGTGTCGTGTACCAACATGACTACATGCCATGGTCATGATGCGCTGGCGGCCGCTTCGCTAGCTTCACTTATACCATATCGGATATTAGGGGACCGTATGGTGAATGACGAAGGTATGAGATTGGTGGACACATGATAAACATGCGATGCGTGTCTTGTGACAACATTACTACATGCTACGCTCATGATGCGCTCACGGCCGTTTCA